>JXCR01106565.1:5456-60925 GCA_002079205.1 Phalaenopsis hybrid cultivar
AGGGCTATACAAATGCCTAAAGATAAGGTGAGGATTTACGTTGCATAAGAAAACAACCTCGAATTCCTATGGCTTTGTGGTTTAGGTCTAAGGAAGGAAGATTGGTTTAGCTGGGGAAGACAGGTTTTGCTGTTGAAGATGGTCGTGCTGCCCACCATGCTAGCTCCAAGCTCCTTGCCGCGACGAGTTTGACTTATCTAGTGTGTCAAGTCATAATGTCAAATCAGGTGGCCCTATGGTTGCAGTTATTTAAATTTTATGAGGGCATATTAAAGTTGATTAAAGTGACATCGGTTAGGATCCTACGGTTCCGTCGTTCTGGCATCACTATTTTCTATTGGATTCACCTAGTCCAAATGAACTTATCAAACCCAACTTAATGAGTTTCATAATTTTGTTTAAACCGTGGGAAGCCTCGTTAGCAACCGTAGGCTACCTCCTCCGAGGGATTCCCGATCATCCTATAGAGACATCTTAATTTAATTGAAGTTGTGGTTTTGTGTGAAGGTGTATTGGTCTCTGTCCTGGTTTCCGGCAGGGTTTTGAGCTCAAAATTGGGCTCCGGCAATGGAATGGGTGAGCAAAAATGGTTGGAATGCACTGAGGGGATCTTAGGGAAGCTCGGTGTAAGGTTTGGAGAGACCTCCCTAAGGAAATTTCAGCACACCTCCCATGGCCGTGGAAGGTGAGTTTTTATAAAAATGGCCATGTGGTGGCTCTCCGGGCATAAGTTTGGGTGCATTGTGGTGCTTAGATGGAGGGCAGAGGAGCTCCATAGTTTGATTTGGATGAGATGGCCTCGAGGTTTAATTTGGGTGGGGTTCCGTGGGAGTGGCTCTCAGTTTTGGGCTTTTCCGGCCACTAGGCTGGCCGGCCGGCCAGGGGGAGGTGGCTAGGAGCTCAGGGAACCCAGAGGAATCCATCATAGAAATTTAATGCAAATGTGCTTGGATTTGGAAAATATATCTTAAGCATGTGCATTTTTGGAAATAAGATCCCTTAATTTAGGGGACCTTTGGTCCATGGCTTGATTTAGGTGGTTTCATTGTGTTTGGACTGGTCACTAAGTCCAACTAATGGATGTGGTGGAGTTAATTTGGTGGCTTTAAGGTGGTTAGGTCACATTTAGTGTATGGGTCCAAGTGGGTGCAAATGACCAAAACATGGGTTTTTTTGAGTGCTTGAATGGGGAAGAAATATAGAGAGATAGAGAGTGAGAGAGAGAGAGCAAGGGAAAGAGAGTGAGAGAGATAATAAGAGAGAGATAGAGGGAGAAAAAGAGTATTAGAGAGCGATAAAGGAGAGAGAGACTGTAAAAGAGAGTAAAGGGGAGTGAAAGAATAGATTAAAAGAATGTGAGAGAGAAATAGATAGATAGAGTAAGACGATGTGAGTACAAAAGATAGATAGAGAGATACCTAAGAGTGATGGGAAGATGAGAGAGACCAAGAGGGAGAGGTAAGTAAGGAGATAGAAAGACTGACAAGAGAGAGAAAGAGAGACAGATAGATAAAGAAAGAGAGAGTATAGATAAGAAAGATAGAGAGAAAGAGGAGGGATAAAGGGGTAGAAAGTGTGAAGGAGGGACAGGAGATGAAGACAAAGAGAGAGAGAGAGAGAGGAAGATAATGATAGAGTGAGGCAACAAGGAAGGGAAAGGGAGAGAAAGAACTAAACCGATGAAAATAGAAAGAAATAAGGAAAGAAGGGTGAGAGAGAGAGAAGAGGAGAGAGAATGAGAGAAAAAAGAAGGTAAAAAAGATAAAGTGAGAAAAAGAGAAGGGGAGAGATAGAGAGCGATAATGAGGAAGAGAAAGCCAGTGAGAGGTAGAAACAGACGAGTTAGAGAGAGAAATGAAGACAGAGTGGGAGAGGGAGAGGGATGGAGTGAAAAAGAGATAGAGAGTACAAAAAATGGAGTGTGAGAGAGGAATGCTGAAAGTGGGAGAAAGAGAGAGGGATGGAGTTAAAGAAAGAGAGAGTGCAAATGATGGAGAATGTGAGAGAGAAAAAGTGAGAGGGGGAGTAAAAGAGAGAAGGTAGATAGAGTGACAAAGATTAAGGGAGGGAGAGAAAGGGAGAGAGAAGGTGAGAGAGAAAAAGAAAGAGAGAGAGAAAGAGAAGAGTGAGAGTAAGAGATTGATAGAAATAGTGAGAGCGAGAGAAAAGAGGCCANCCGACCTCGACCTCGGGTGCGTGAACTAGAAGAACCTCCACCAACTCGTCGTAGGGGTGTGGTAGAAGGTTGTTGAAGTGAAGTTATATGGCCTCCTTTTTGTTATCCCTCTGAATCTTTATCTTTTTGTGTCAAAATTTTGCGCGAGAAGACAATCTTCTTTGGAAGCGCATAGTAGGCAGCGTCTTCAAGGATACTAACTTCATGCACTGAAAACAGTTGTAGGTCTCCCTTGATGAAATTTTCTTGACCATCTTTCCGGTATTTAATGCACTGATGTAGGGATGATGGAACCATGTTATGCNTGGGTGGCGGAACAGTTAATCCTTCAGCTGAATCTTTGATAATCATCACTTCCTTCCCCTTAGCTCCAGCGGGGATAGCAGGTTTGGCGGGTGTCGCGACGGCAGCAACTTTAGCCTTCTTGCCGGCAGGGAAGTCTTGAAGGCAGTTCAAACTTAACTCTGCAGATGGCTCTTCAACTTCCGGGGTAGCGATCTTCATTACCACGGACGGGGCTTTCCCGAGGATAACCTCGAGGTCTTCAAATCCGACTCCAAACTTGATGGCGGGAGCGACATTACAACGTGGCGGTCCGTCGGCAGGTTGCAAGAAAAGGTCAGCGTTGGGTAAGCCATCGCAGCGGGCTTTAAAACAGAAAGTTTTAAGGTTAGCTATATGGCCAAAAACCTCGTTATCCTTAGCGCAAGCACTGAAAGTAGAGGTTAATCGGAAGATCGGGCGGGTCTTAATTTATAGGTTATTCTAACATCTTTATTTAAAAGGGTGTAAAATTGATTAATATTTTGAAGTGCGCGTGACACAACATAATTTGGTTTAATTTGCGAAGTAGCAAAACAAATGTGAAAAGGAGTTGTGAGAAAGTTTAGGACCCAGCGCGGGACCCAATTCGTGGCAGGAAAAAAAAAACCCAGGTGGAGTTAATCCACCAACAAACCTATTGGGGGTCCGACCCCACATAAAAAAAATTTAAAGATTCCTTCATGGCCTTCTGAATTCCTCTGTTCAAAGATGGTTGAACAGCTAGTCCTGAAGTCCAAGGAGTTAGCTGTACTTTCCCCAGATAGAAATGGGGTAACGTATGCTGTTGAAAGAAGGTTAATTTGGTCCAAGAGGGACATGAACATATTATCGATGTGTAAAGATAATAATTTTGTTTTGATTTGTATGGACAGAAAAGCTTGTTCCCAGCGAAGTCGCCAGAAGCTATCGGCGTTATTTCAGGGATAGTTTGTGGGGTTGCCCGTAAGAAGCTGTCGGTCATCGAAATCGAAATCCCGTCACTCGCTTCGGAAGGACGTTGAAGTATGAAATCAAACTGACCCCATATTTTTCATAGTTTAAAATGAAAGAGCACTGTACCTCAAATCCTGTATCTATTCTGAAAGATAAACACAAGACTTGAGGATGAGGCTCGATCAAATAAACTAAGGAAAGTATGACGTCCGTTTGGTCTGCGAAACCTTTGTATTTGCCGACAAGTTCCCCTATTTAATATAAAGGGTTAAATAGGGTTTATATTAAGCTGGGTTTGGACATGCTTCCTATAAGGGCAAGCCCCTTATAGTTAATTACATCCTAAATGACCAAAGTCACTTAGGAAGACTCTTGATAAAAATCAGGAAATATTATCTTCAAGGAATTTCAAAGGGTAGGAGTCTTCAACGAAATCGGACGTAGAGGTGTGAAAGGGGATTGGTTCAAATTTGGAACATTTTATAGAGTCCAAAGGAGGAAGAACTAGGGGATGTCATAGATCTAGAGGAGAACCTTGGTGACTTCCAACTCTTCAACAAAATTGGATGTAGAGGTGTGAAAGGGGATTGGTTCAAATTTGGAACATTTTATTGTAGAATCCGAAATCAGACATAGAGGTGTGAAAGGTGATTGGTTCAAATTTGGAACATTACGTTGTAGAATCCAAAGAAATCGGACATGGAGGTGTGCAAGGGGATTGGTTCAAATTTGGAACATTTTATTGTAGAATCCAAAGGAGACTTTTCAATGAGATCGGACAAAGAGGTGTGAAAGGGGATTGGTTCAAATTTGGAACATTTTGTTGTAGAGTCCAAAGGAGGAGGAACTAGGGGATGTCATGGATCCAGAGGAGAACCTCGATGACTTCCCAAGCTATCCTAATGCTGCTAGGGGTTGTCATGGATCCAGAGGAGAACCTCTGTGACTTCCAAGATATCCTAATGTTTGGCTTAAATTTAGAGGAGAAAAATTTCAGTGTTTCGTCCTGCCAATTTTATTAGTTAGGGCTTACATTTGTGTGAAATGATCACACAAATAGCCTGGAAGATGTGAGGATTTAGGTCGTGACAAACAACACCCTCAGAATCCTAAATCGAGTTAAGGCTTATATTATATAGCAGGGCTATACAAATGCCTAAAGATAAGGTGAGGATTTACGTTGCATAAGAAAACAACCTCGAATTCCTATGGCTTTGTGGTTTAGGTCTAAGGAAGGAAGATTGGTTTAGCTGGGGAAGACAGGTTTTGCTGTTGAAGATGGTCGTGCTGCCCACCATGCTAGCTCCAAGCTCCTTGCCGCGACGAGTTTGACTTATCTAGTGTGTCAAGTCATAATGTCAAATCAGGTGGCCCTATGGTTGCAGTTATTTAAATTTTATGAGGGCATATTAAAGTTGATTAAAGTGACATCGGTTAGGATCCTACGGTTCCGTCGTTCTGGCATCACTATTTTCTATTGGATTCACCTAGTCCAAATGAACTTATCAAACCCAACTTAATGAGTTTCATAATTTTGTTTAAACCGTGGGAAGCCTCGTTAGCAACCGTAGGCTACCTCCTCCGAGGGATTCCCGATCATCCTATAGAGACATCTTAATTTAATTGAAGTTGTGGTTTTGTGTGAAGGTGTATTGGTCTCTGTCCTGGTTTCCGGCAGGGTTTTGAGCTCAAAATTGGGCTCCGGCAATGGAATGGGTGAGCAAAAATGGTTGGAATGCACTGAGGGGATCTTAGGGAAGCTCGGTGTAAGGTTTGGAGAGACCTCCCTAAGGAAATTTCAGCACACCTCCCATGGCCGTGGAAGGTGAGTTTTTATAAAAATGGCCATGTGGTGGCTCTCCGGGCATAAGTTTGGGTGCATTGTGGTGCTTAGGTGGAGGGCAGAGGAGCTCCATAGTTTGATTTGGATGAGATGGCCTCGAGGTTTAATTTGGGTGGGGTTCCGTGGGAGTGGCTCTCAGTTTTGGGCTTTTCCGGCCACTAGGCTGGCCGGCCGGCCAGGGGGAGGTGGCTAGGAGCTCAGGGAACCCAGAGGAATCCATCATAGAAATTTAATGCAAATGTGCTTGGATTTGGAAAATATATCTTAAGCATGTGCATTTTTGGAAATAAGATCCCTTAATTTAGGGGACCTTTGGTCCATGGCTTGATTTAGGTGGTTTCATTGTGTTTGGACTGGTCACTAAGTCCAACTAATGGATGTGGTGGAGTTAATTTGGTGGCTTTAAGGTGGTTAGGTCACATTTAGTGTATGGGTCCAAGTGGGTGCAAATGACCAAAACATGGGTTTTTTTGAGTGCTTGAATGGGGAAGAAATATAGAGAGATAGAGAGTGAGAGAGAGAGAGCAAGGGAAAGAGAGTGAGAGAGATAATAAGAGAGAGATAGAGGGAGAAAAAGAGTATTAGAGAGCGATAAAGGAGAGAGAGACTGTAAAAGAGAGTAAAGGGGAGTGAAAGAATAGATTAAAAGAATGTGAGAGAGAAATAGATAGATAGAGTAAGACGATGTGAGTACAAAAGATAGATAGAGAGATACCTAAGAGTGATGGGAAGATGAGAGAGACCAAGAGGGAGAGGTAAGTAAGGAGATAGAAAGACTGACAAGAGAGAGAAAGAGAGACAGATAGATAAAGAAAGAGAGAGTATAGATAAGAAAGATAGAGAGAAAGAGGAGGGATAAAGGGGTAGAAAGTGTGAAGGAGGGACAGGAGATGAAGACAAAGAGAGAGAGAGAGAGAGGAAGATAATGATAGAGTGAGGCAACAAGGAAGGGAAAGGGAGAGAAAGAACTAAACCGATGAAAATAGAAAGAAATAAGGAAAGAAGGGTGAGAGAGAGAGAAGAGGAGAGAGAATGAGAGAAAAAAGAAGGTAAAAAAGATAAAGTGAGAAAAAGAGAAGGGGAGAGATAGAGAGCGATAATGAGGAAGAGAAAGCCAGTGAGAGGTAGAAACAGACGAGTTAGAGAGAGAAATGAAGACAGAGTGGGAGAGGGAGAGGGATGGAGTGAAAAAGAGATAGAGAGTACAAAAAATGGAGTGTGAGAGAGGAATGCTGAAAGTGGGAGAAAGAGAGAGGGATGGAGTTAAAGAAAGAGAGAGTGCAAATGATGGAGAATGTGAGAGAGAAAAAGTGAGAGGGGGAGTAAAAGAGAGAAGGTAGATAGAGTGACAAAGATTAAGGGAGGGAGAGAAAGGGAGAGAGAAGGTGAGAGAGAAAAAGAAAGAGAGAGAGAAAGAGAAGAGTGAGAGTAAGAGATTGATAGAAATAGTGAGAGCGAGAGAAAAGAGGCCAAAAAAGAAAGTGAGAGAGAAGCAAAAAAGACTAAAACAGGGGGAGAGAAAGCATGAAGAGTGCGAGTAAGAGCTTAGAGAAATAAAGGGAGTGAGAGAAGAGAGAGAAATAAGAGAAGATTTAGAGAGTAGAGAGATTGAAAACAAGATAATGTAAGAGAAAGGGAGAGAGAGGAAGGAGAAGGGAGAGAGGGAGGGATGGAGATAAATAGTGAGGAGTGGGACAAAGAAGAGTGTGAGAAGGAGATGAAGATAAAATAAGATAGAAAGGAAAAAAAGTACGAAATAGATAAAGAGTATCAAGAGAAGAAATACAAAAGATGATAGAGTGAGAAAAAAGAAGAGTGAGAGAAACGAAGAAAAAATTGGAGCAAGAGGGAGGATGGAGAGAGTGTGTGAGATTGAGGAAGATTGAGAGGAAGAGAGAGAGGTAGAAAGAGGAAGGAGCGAGAGAATAGAGAGAGTAATGAAAAAGAGAGATCTCACTAGAGTGTGAAGTAAATAGAGAGATATGGAGGGAGAAGAGAAAGATATAGAGAAAAAAGGGCAAGAAAGTGAGGGGAGAAAGAGTGAGAGAGGGTGAGAAAAGGATAGTGGAAGGGAGAGGAGAGAGACTGAGAAGAAATAGAGCACAAGTGTGAGAGAGAGGGAGTGAGAGAAAGGGATTGAGAGCAAGATAGGCCATGAGAGGGCAAGATAGAGAAAGTGATTGAGTGCAAGATAGGGTAAGCAAGAATGAGTAAAATAGAGAGTAAGAGAAATGTATGAGAAGAGAGGGACAAAAAAGGGAGTGGGAAAGAGAGAAGGGTGACAATGAGAGATAGTAGAAAGGAGAGAGAAAGAAGAGAGAGATACTAGTGAGGAAGCAACAAAGAGAGGAAACAAATGGGAGAGAAAAATGTAAGTTGAGATATAAGGGGAGAAATATATAGAATGGAAGAGGGATAGACGAAGAGTGAGGTAAAGAGCTAAAGAATGGGAGAGAGAGAGGGATGAAGAGCGATATAGAGAGCAAAAGAAAGCAGAAGTGAGAGAGTGAGGGAGGGAGCGAGCGATAGTGAGGGAGAAGGGAATGATAGAGAGAGTGAGGGAGAGGGCATGAAAGGGGACGAGAGAGAGAAAGATAATAGAGATAATAAGAGAGAGAACAACGATGGAGAAATTTAGTGAGATTGGAACAGAGAGGGATAAATAACAAGAGAAATATAGCAAACATAGGATTGGGAGGGAGAGAGATAAAGTGATACTGAGAGAGAGAGAGCCGGAAAAAATGTAGGGAAAGTTTTAGAAATAGGAGAGAAAAGATGAGAACACTAGTGAGAGAGCGTGAGAAAGAGAGAGGGGGAGAAGGAGAGAAAAAGAAATCAATAGCGGAATCTATTGTGTGAAAGAGAAAGATAAAGCATGAGAGAGATAGAGGGTGGAATGGGAGTAAAGAGAGTGGGAGGGAAGGGGAGAGAAATGTGAACAATATAGAGGGAGGTAAAAGAAAAATATATGGTGAGGAATAGAGAGATAGAAAAGACCGCAAAGTAATGATTTTAAAAGAGGGAGGAAGGGAGGGAACAAATGATGGAAAGAGAGAACAGAGAGAAGATGGAAAGAGTCAAAAGAGTGTGTTAGAGAGGAGAGGAGCAAAAGAAGAATAGAAAAAAGGGCTCGATAAAAATTTTAAATAAATATGAAAAGTGAATATGGGAGAGGTATCCAAATAAAGGGAAGGAGAGTAGGTGAGTGGAAAAGCAAGTGTGTGTGTGAGAGGAAGAGAGAGCAAGGAAGTGGGATAGATATAGATTGTGTGAAAGAGAGAGCATGGGGAAGGGATAATGCAAGAGACCAAGAGATGTAAAGAGGGAAGAAAGATTAAGAGAGAGAGGAAGGAAGAGAGTGTAAGCAATAGGGATAGTGAGGGAGAGAGTAAGAGAGAGAGAGAGGAAAGAAGAGATAGTAGGAGAAGAGAAAGGGAGATGTATAGAGAGAGAGGGATAGAGCAAGAAAAAGAGAGAGAGAATTGAGAGACCAAAAGAAAGATAGAGTAAGTAAGAAAGAAAGATAAAGAGGGAGAGAAGATGGAGAGGGAGAGATAGTTAAAGAGAGGATGAGAGGCGCAGATAGAGATGAATGAGTGACGATAGGAAGTAAAGAAAAAGAGATTTAAAGAGAGGGTGAGAAGGGTAGAGAGAGAATAATGATTAAAGATAGGAAGCAAAGAATGGAATAGAGGTGTTGGGAGGTTTTGGAGGTGTGTATGGAGTTAGTGTGGGGTTCGGATAGAGAGACATAATAGAGAATGGGTGGGAGTGGGGAGAGAGAGATAGAGCAAGAAGTGAAATAAAAAGAGCGAGAGAGAGTGACAGAGAATGAGTGAAGAGAGAAAGAGAGATAATAAAAAAGAGGGAAAGAAAGAGGGTAAGGAAGCAAGATAGGGTTAGGAGTGAAAAAGTGAGGGGAGAGTAATAGAGCTAGATAGAGGGAGAAATTTAATGAGAGGGAAATTTAGAATGAGATAGAGAAAGAGAGGGAGAGAGAGAATGGGAGATATATAGAAAGAGATAGAGAGAATATGAAAGAGAAAGAAAGGAATAAAGAGAGATAGAGAGTGAAAAAGATAGAGAGGTAAAAGAGCAGGTGAGAGAGACTTTGAAAGAGAGAGCTGAGTTAGTGAGAGAAAAAAAGAAGAGCAAATGAGAGAGAGTGAGATTGAGATGGAAGACATGATTGAGGGATAGGGAGAAGGGGAGAGAGAGGGAGAGGGAGATGGAGTGGGGAGAGAGAAAGGAGACAGAGATATATAGTGACGTGGAGTAATAGAGTGAAAGATACTGAGAGATGAATTGAGAAAGAGAGGAATAAAAGTGGGAGGGAGAAGGAAAGATAGAGAGGAAAATATAGCTAGATGTAGATGTGTGAGAGAGAGAGGAGCAAATAAAGAGGGAGCGAATGAGAGAGAGGGTAGAGAAACATAAAATGATAGAGAGAGGAAGGTGGAAAAGGAGGAGAGTGAGAGAAGAAGAGCAAGGGGAAAGAGAAAGAGGAAAAGGACAAGAATGAGAATTAGAGAGTTGGAGAGGGAGGGAAGGCAAGAAATAGGGAGAGATATATAATTAAAGATAAGAAGGGGAGAGAGGGAAAGCGATGTAGAGGTAGCAAATTAGAGAGCATGAGGGAGAGATAGAGAGTGCAAAATTGAGAGAGAAAGGAGGTTATGGAGAGAGAGAGTGAGAGTGAGAGAAAGAGAGTGGGAGTGAGAGACGAAAAGGAGCGAAGAAGAGAGACAAAAAGAGAGTGTAAGCATAAAAGGGAGAAAGAAGAGTAAGCAAGATTAGGAAGAGGGAAAGAGTGGAAGGAAGAAAGGGAGAGAGATAGAGAGGAGGGAGAGAAAAATATAAAAGGGAGAGAAGATGGTGAGCCAACTAGGGACAGAGTAATAGAAAGGAAAGAGCTAGAGAGAGGTGAGATTGAGAAGTGCCGGAGAGTGAATGAGAGTGATAAAGAGAGAGTGACTAAGGGAGAAGAGAGAGAAGTAAATTGAGTAAAGAGGGAGGGATGAGAGAGAAAGTTAGAGAATGGGAGAGGGGGGTAAGAGAGATATAGAAAGTGAGAGAGAGAGAAAAAAAAAAGAAATAAAGAGAGACAGTGAATGAGAAGGGAAGGTGGGAGGGAGGATGAGAGAGATTGGAGAGAGGAGACAGATTGATAGATAGAGGTTAGAGAGTGAGAAGAGATGGATTGTGAGAACAAGAGTGATATTATAGAAAAAGTAGGAGAGAGTGAGGGAGAGATAGAGATGAAGTGAAAGTGAGCAGGAGAGGGAAGAGGGGGGATTGAGAATGTGAATGAGAGAAAAATAAAGAGGGAGAGAGCGAGGTGAGAGGGAGCAAGAAAGTAGGAGGGAGGAGAGAGATATATGGGATAAGGGGGGGAAGGCTGGAGTAGAGATGCAAAGAGAGAGAGAGAGAGTGAGGGAGGGAAAAAAAGTAGAATCAAAAAGAGGGAAGGAAAAAAGAGAGAGAGTGTGTGTGCAAGAACAAGGGAGAGCGCAAAATAACGAAAGGGAAAGGATGGATTGAATGAGAGAATATATAAAAAGAGAGTGAGAGAGATGAAAGGAGAGAGAGGTGATGTGTGAGAGGGGGAGAGAGAGCGAGAAAGAGAATGAGAGTTAAATAAGACAAGATGGAATAAGAGAGATTGAGGGAGTGAAGGTGAGATGGAAGGCATGAGTGAGGGAAAAGAAGAGAGAAGGAAATAGAGAGAGAGGGATAAAGAGGGCAAAAAAGAGAGAGTAAGAGAAGAGAGAGAGAGAGGGAGTAATGGGGAGAGCAGAGAGATGCTTAGAGAGAAGAAGAGAGAGACATATAGATGAGAGAGAGACAAATGGATGGAGAGCAAGAAAAGGTAAGAGAGCAAGAGATTGGTGAGAGAGCTAGAGAAATGAGATATGGACAAAGGATAGTGTGTGATAGTGGGATAGAGAAAAAATGTTAAAGATAAAGTGACAAAGGGGAGATAGAAAGAGAGGGCTGAAAAAGGGATATAAGGAGAAAGAGATTGAGTGAGAGTGGGAAGAGAGGGAGAGAGAAAGGGAGGATGAGAGAAAGGAAGGGAGGGAAAGAAGAAGAGACAGAGAAAAGAGGGTACAAGTGGTAGAGGGAGTTAGAGAGAAGAGATGGGAGAGGGAGAGAGAGAGGGGGGGAAGAAAGAGTGGGTAAGAGAGGGAGATAATAAGGAATGATTTTTTGAGCGAGAGTGTAAGAGAGTGGGAAGGAGTGTGAGAGAGATAATAAAGAGAAAAGTGACAAAGGGAGGAGAGAGAAGAGTGAGCGAGACAAAAAGGGAGACAAGGAGGTATAAACACAAAGAGAGGAGAGAGAGAGGAGTTGGAGGTAGGGAAGGGGAGAATAAGAAGGTGAGAGAGGTGAAGAGAGATAAGAGAGATTGTTTGAGAAAGAGGGAGAGAGTAAGGGAGAGTGAGAAGAAAGGAGGGAGGAGAGAAATAGGGTAGAAGGGGGAGGTGGGAAAGAGTTAGATAGAGAGAGTAGGAGAAAGAGAGAGAAAAAGAGAGAGAAAAGAGGAAGCATGAGAATAGAGAGAGAGCATGCTTGAGAAAGAATGAAATAGAGAGAGAGATGATTGGAGGGAGAGGTATAGAGCATGAGAGAGAGAATATGACAGAGAGAACAGTAGAGGGGGAGAGTCAGAGTGAGAGAGACAAGCCAAAGGAGAAAGAAGGATCAGGAGAGAGTGGAAGAGAGGGAGGGATAGAAGAGTAGAGAGAGTAGAAAGATCATGAGAAAGTTAGATATATAGAGAGAAAGCAAAAAAGAAAATGCTAGAGATCATTGATGTTGAAAATTTTAAGAGACAGCTAATCAGAATGAAAGAGAGAACAAAAGTGAGAAGATAAAAAAAAGAAAGCAGAGGGAACTGGGAGAGAGAGAGAGAGTTAAAGAGAGAGAGAGAGAAAGAAGAGCGAGCTAGTGAGGGAGGAATAGAGAGGCAAAAGATTTGGGAGAGACAGGGTTAGTTTGTGGATAAGGGGGGAGGGGGAGAGGGAGATAGAGAGAAAGCTAGAAGAGGGGAAGAATGGATCAAGATAGATGGAGGGAGAAAGGGAGAGACAAAGTGAGAGATAGTAGAAAAGTGAGATAGAGTGAGAAAGAAAGGGAGTTAAAGAAAAAGTGTGAGAGAGAGAGAATTATTGTGACAAAGCGAGCGAGGGAAGGAGGAGGGTGAGAGTAAGAGTGGGAGGGAGAGGGAGTTAGAGAGAGTAAGAAACTGTGAGTGAGAGAAGAGAGCGATTGAGAGAGATATAAAGAAAGGAAAAGTAAGAGAGATGATAATAGAGCAAATAGATAGAAACGACAAGAGAGACAGGGAGAGAAATAAGAGTGAGTAAGCGACTCAATAAAAAGAGAGAGTGAGAGAAACGAAGATAAAAAGGGTGAACGTGACGAAAATAAAATGAGGGGTATAAAGGGAGAGAGGTAGAGGTAGAGTAGGAGAGAGACAAAGAGTGCATAAGAGAAGGAGAGATAGGGGGACAGTGAGTGAGAGAGAGAGAGAGAGCGGTAGAAAGAGTAAGAAGAAAGAGTGTGGGAGAGAGGGAGTGAGCAATAGAGAGAGGGAGCAAGTGAGAGCGAGGGGGGGAGAGAGTAAGAAGGCAAGTTAGTGGCCATTAAAGATGGAAGAAAGTGAGATAATAAAGATTGAGAAATAGGGATTGAAAGAGAGATAGAGAGCAAGAAAGAGTGGAAGAATAAGCGAGACACAAAGAGAGGTAAGGAGGGAGAGATGCCTGTAGAAGGGACGGAGGGACAAGGGAGAGTGAAAGTGAGGGATGGAGAGAGGGAGAGAAAATATTTGGGAGGTAGAGAAAGAGACAAATAGAAATAGTGAGAGAGAGAATAAGAAAGAAAAGAGATAGATCGAGAGAGGGAGAGAGGGAAGGAGAGTGAGAAAACAACGAGAAGGAGAGAGGAAAATATGGAGTTTTAGAGACCAGAGAGAGGGAGGGGAGAAAGTGGAGAAGGAGGGAGAGCAAGCTAGAAGGAGAGAGAGTGATGGAGTGAAGAAGAGATGGAAGGAATGAATGAGGGAAAGGAAGTGGGAGGGAGATATAGGAAGAGAGAAAGAGAACAAGAGATAGAACAAGATGAAAGGAGAGTGAGAAAGAGAGAGAAAGTGGGAGATGAAAGAGTGAGAATAATAGAGAAAAGAGAGAGCAAGAGAAGAAAGAAGTGTTATAAATAGAGAAAGGGAATGGTAACAAAAATGTTAGGAGAGAAACAAAGACGTTGAGAATATGAGAAGATATAATAAGTGAGTGAGAGAGAGAGAAATAGCGAGAGATATATGAGGAATATAAAGAAATTAGAGAAGAGTGAGAGACTTATGAGAGTGAGATAGACAGAAAGAAATCGTCAAAGGGGGAAAGAGGGAGGGTGGTAGTAGGAGAGAGAGTGTATGCTAGAGATAAAAGCTAGAGAAATGAGATGAGAGAGAGATAGATATAGAAATATGGGGGATTGAGTGAGATCAAGGTAGAGGTATGGATTGGGAGGGTGGGAGGGAGAGAGCAAGGGATGAAGAGTGGTAGAGAAAACAAAAGAAAGATGAAGAGTGGTAGAGAAAACAAAAGAAAGATGGAAAGTGAGGGTGGATTGAGTGAGAGTGAGGGAGTGAGAGTGCAAGATAGGGGTGTTGGGGGAGAGAAAGAAAATAGAGATAGAAAGAGTCATAGAGATTGAGACTGTGAAGAAAAGAGAGCAAGAAAAATAGAACTAGTGAGATAAGAAGGGAATGGGAAGAGAGAAGGAGAGCAATAAAAATTTATTGAGGTGAGTGAAAGATAAGTAGAGAAAGGTAAGTAAATGAAAGAGTTAGAGGCAGTGAAGGAAGAGAATAGAAAGAGAGGGAGGTAAGATGGAAGGGAAAAATTGAGAAGAAAAGCATGGGATGAAAAGCTAGGGAGAGAGAGAAAAATACATGAAGTTAAATAGAGAAGATAAATAGAGAGATAGAGAAAAAGTTGAAGGGAGGAAGGAGAGAGCGGGTGAGAGAGAGAAAAGAGATGAGAGAGAGAAGAGTGAGATAGAGAAGGAGAAAGGGTGGGATAAAGAGAGCAAGATAGAGTAAGTGAGAGACAAATAATGAGAAAGAGAAATAAAAGAGGGAGGGAGATAATGGAGAGAGTGAGATATAGAGAGAGTAAGCTAGAATGAGAAAGAGACAAAGAGAGAGATGAAAGAGGAGAGTCGTAGAGAGCGAGTTAGATGGGGAGAGGGAGTGAGGGAGAGAGATTTGAGAAATAGATGGAGGGGAGAGTGAGAGTGATTTTGCTTAAGATAGATATATATAAAGAGAAAGTTATATAATAATAGAGAGACCATGAGTGATGGAAGGTTAGAGAGGGAGAGAAAGAGGGAGAGAGGAGACAGAGTAAGAGAGATGGAGAGGGAGAGTGACAGAGAGCTAGGGAGAGCAGGAAAAGAGAGAGCATGAGTGTACTTGAGAGGGAGAAAGATAAAGCGAGATAGAGAGCAACAACAAAGAAATCGATATAGGAAGATAAATTGCAAAAGAAAAAGAGGGCAAGAAAGGGAATAGATAAAAAAGAGAGTAAGAGAGAGACATGGAGAGAGGGGAGGATGGGCAAGCAAGAGAGAGAGGGAAAGAGGAAGGAAGAAAAGTAAGAGAGAGGGAAGAGAGAAAGGAGTAAAAGAGAGTAAGAGAGGGAAGTGAGAGAATAAAAATCATTAGAAATAGATTGAGAGCAAGGGGGAGAGAGAGAAAGAGAAAGGATGGAAAGAGATAGAGAGAGGGAGAAGAAAGAGAGAAGAAGGAAGTAGAGAGATAAGATTTTGAGAGAGAGTGACAGAAGAGAGGGGTGTAAGGGCTAGAAAGAGCGAGAGAGAAATAAGAAAGAGAGGGAGGAGAAAGAGAGAAAGGGAGAGATGGTGAGGGAGTGAAAAGAATATAAATCTAGGGAAGCAAGAAATTGAGAAAGAGATGAAGGAGAGAGAGAGAAAGGAAGAGGGAGAGAGAAAGAGATAGAGGATGAGAGGAGGGTGTAGAGGGAAAGAGAAGATTGAGAGAGAAAAAGATGAAGGAGAAGAGAGAGTAAAATAGAGTAAGAAAATGAGACAAAAAAATAAAGAAGAGAGAGCAAGAAAAATAGAGAGAGAATGAGAGAGGGAGAGAGTAAGATAGAACTTCTGAGAAAGAGAGGGAATAAAAAATGGAGAGAGAGCAAGAGAGAGAGAGAGAGGGAGAGGATAGAAGGTAGAGAGGGGTTAGAGAGAGCAGAGGAGAGAGGAAGTGCGGGAGAGGATGACACAGAGAGGGAGAGAGAAAGAAGAGCAAGAGAGAGAACTCGAGAGAAGGGAGAGCAAGAGGAAGAGATAGAGGAAGAGAAAGTAAGAGAGAGAATAAGATGAAGAGGGAGAGAGAGAGAGATAGTGAGATAAAGAGATAGAGAATAGCGAGCAAGCGAGAGAGAGAGGGAGTAAAAGAGAGAGAGAGCATGAAAGTGATTGTGATAGATATTTGAAGTGAGAGAGAGAGAGAGAGTTGGAGTGAGAGAGTAAGATACAAAATAGTAAGAAAGAGTGAGAGAGAGAGAGACAAGGAAGAGAAGAAGATAAGAAAAGGGTGAGTGAAATCGAATCTACAAGAGAGAGAGAGGGAGAGAGAAAGAAAAAGGGAGCGTGAGTGAGGGAGTGGGAGCAAGAGTGGGGAGAGAGTGTAAGCAACAGAAAGTGAGAAAGAGAGTGAATGAGAAAGAGAGTAGAGAAAGAGAGATGGAGAGGGAGCAAGAGAGTTAGAGGATGAGGGGTGGGAGGGAAAGATAGTGAGAGAGAGAGAGAGAAAAAGAGATATTGTGAGAGTGACGGTCTCTCAGTCTCTCTCCCTTTCTCTCTCTCTCACTCTCTATCTCTTTATATCTCTCCCCCCATTCCAACCCACAAAAATTCTCACCCCATGTCGCTCTTTCTCTCCCTCTCTATCTCCATTCTTCTCTTTATTTCCATCCTTTCATTTTCCTCTCTCACGCCTTTATTTGTCTCTTCCTCCCTCTCTTTCACTCTACCTTTATCGCTCTCTCTTCTCTCTCTTCTCTAATTATCTTTCTTTCTCTCCCTCTTTTTCTCATTCTCTCTTTCCCTCCCTTTATCTCTCTCTCACTCTCCCTTTATGCCTCTCTCTTAGTCCCATCTATCTACCTCTCTCTACCTCCCACCCAACTCTGTTAATCCCTCACCCTCTCCCTCTTCCTCTCACCCTCTTATCTCCCTCTTCCTAGCTCTCTCTTAAACCTTGCTGCTTTATCTCTCTCTGTATCTCTTATCCTTTCTCTCTTTCTCTTTTACTTTTACTCCATTTCTTGCTCTCTCCTCTCTCTCTCGCACTTACTCTCCCTCGCTCTCTCTCATCTCTCCAACTCCCTTTTTCTCGCACTCTCTACCTACTCTCTCCCTTTCATGCCACTCTTTACCTCTCACTCTCTCTTCGTCTCTATTCTTCGCTCCTTTTCCTCACTCAAAAACTATCTTTCTCTCTCTTTATCTCACACTCTTGATCTCCATAACCCCTTCTCCCTCTCAATTGTGCACTTTATGTTTCTCCCTCATCCTCTCCGACTCTCTACCTCTACTTCGCTCTCCCTCTCTCTCTTCTTTCATTCTCTATTTATATATGTCACCCTCTTTCTCAACCACTTTCCCGCCCTCCCTATTTCTCCAACTCTTTAAGTATCATCCTCATTCATTTCCTCTCTCTCTTTCCCCTTGCTCTCTTTATCTCACCCTCCCTTCTTCTCTGCCTTCCTCTCACTCAATATTTTTCTCTTTCTATTCTCTCTCTCTCATTCGCTCCCTCCTTATTTCTCTCACTCTTGTTCTGATCTCTCCCACTTATTATTTTTCTAGCTATCCTTTTCTCTCAATATCTCCTTCTCCCTCCCTCTCTTACTCCACTCTTTCTCAATTAACTCTCAATCTCCCTCACTCTAGTACTCCACATCTCTGTTTATCTCTCCATCTCCCTCTCTCCTCCTCTTTCTATCCCTCAATCATGTCTTCCATCTCAATCTCACTCTCTCTCACTTACTCTTCTCATTTTCTCTCACTAACTCTTCCACCCTCACTTTTTGAGTCGATCTCACTTACTCTTCTCTACCTCTCTTTCTCTTGCGCTTCTCTATCTCTCTCCCTTCCATTTTCCCTCTTTCTTGTTCTCTCTATCTCTTTCTATATATCTCTCATGCACTCTCTCCATCTCTTTTTACATCTCATGCTTATTCTCCCTCACTTTTTCTTTCTCCTTCCATATCTTTCCCTCTCTGTCACTCTATTTTTCTCCCTCTATCTGGCTATATTTCAATCTCTCTCACATTATTACTCCCTCTCTCCATCTTGCTCTTACCCTCATTCTCTACATCTCTTTTATTATCTCTCTTGTTCTCATCTCTCATTCTCTCTCTCTTGCTCTCTCTTAATGTCACTACTTTATCTATCTCTCTCTCTCTCCACTCCTACCCACTCTCCATTTCTCTATCTCTCTCTCCCTACTCCCTTCTAACTCCATACACACCTCCAAAATCTCCCAAATTCTCTCTATCTTTCTTTGCTTCCTATCTTCACACACTCTTCTTTCTCTGCCCCTCTCACCCTTTGTTCAACTCACTTTTTCTTCCTATCTTCACTCATTCGTCTCTCTCTGCCTCTCTCAACCACTCTTTAACTCTCTCTCCCTATCCCTCCATTGTTTACTCTAACTCTCCCTTCCCTATCTCCCTCGTTCTCTCAATCATTCTTTCTTAGTTACTTTATCTCACTTTTTCTCTCTCAATTCTCTCTCTTCTCCCGCTCACTATTTCTCTCTCTTTCTTGCTCTATCCATCTCTATTGCCCTATATCTCCCTTTCTTTTTCCCTACTATCTTTTATTTCCTCTTTTCCAATCTCCTTCACTTTCTCTCATTATCTCCATCACTCTTTCTCACTATGTCTACTACTCTCTCTCTCCCTCTGTCCCTCCCTCTCGCTCACTCTCTTTCTCACTTAACATCTCTTGGTTGCATACACTTTCCTTTCCCCCTGCATTCTCTCTCACTCATTCTATATCTATATCACTTGCTCACTCTCTCCCTGTCACACACACACTTGCTTTGCCACTCTCCTATTCTCCCTCCCTTTTTTTGGATACTTCTCCCTTATTCACTTTCTTTTTTTTTTTTAATTTTTACCAAGCCCCTTTTTCTATTCTTCTCTTGCCCACCCTTACATTATGTTTACCTCTCACTCTCTCTCACCCTCTGTCCAACTCTGTCCATCTTCTCTCTATTCTCTGTTTCTCTCATTTGTTCCCTCTCACTTCCCCCCTCTCTTAAGCTCTCTACTTTGTAATTCTCTCTCAGTCTCTCTTCCTCTCCCAATATTTTTCTTTTACCTCCCTCTATATTGTTGTTCTTCCAACTTTGTTCTCTCTCCTCACCCTCCCACTCTCACACTCTTCATCTTTCCTTCCCATTCTTATTCTCTGTACCTCTTTCTCTAGCCCTCCCTCCCTCTTTCTCTCTATTATCTTTTCACACTCTCTCTTCATCCCTCCATTTTTACCTTAATTATTCTCTATCTCTCCCTCTCACTCTTGTTTTTCTCCCTCCCTACATATCGCACTTCTCTCTCCTTTCCCTCACTCTTTGGATCTCTCTTTATTCCTCTCTTTCTCTTTCTTGGTCTCTTATGTCTCACTCTTTTCTCTCTTTTATCTTCTCTCACTCTACCTCTCCATCTCTCCTCCCCTCACGCTCTCTCCTCTATAACTCTCTCTCCCACGTACTCTCCCTCCTTCTATTGCTTTCCCTATTTCACTCTTCTTCCCTCCTTCCTCTATCACATTTTCTTGCTCTCTTTTCTTTCACTACCTTTATCCTTGTTGAGTGTGTCTCTCTAGCTCTTTATGTTGATCTTCACTCTCTCTACCTCCCCCTCTCTCTACCTCCCACTCACTTTATCTCTCCAAGTGTCACAAATTCTACCATTCTTTCACTCTCTCACTCTATTTTTATTTCACTCGCTCTATCCCCATCACTCCCCCTCTTGCACCTCTCCCTCTCTCCCTCTCTCTATATTTTACTCCCTCTTTATCACACTCTTTCTCAACCTAACTCTCCCTTTCTTTTTTCCTTTCTCTATCACCATCTCTCCTTCTCACTCTATCTCTTTCTTGCCCTCTATCACTCTTCTCTCTATTCTCTCTCTCCATCTCTCCCTTCCCATATTAATTCTTCTGCCTCTCTCTCAGCCTTCTTCTCACTCCATTTTTATCTTCACTCTCTAACTCCTCACTTCTCTCCATCTTTCTCCCCCACCTTCACTTATCTCTTTTTCTCTTTTATCTCTCTCTCTCTCTCTCTCTCTTCTCATTCCTTATATCTTCTTCACTCTTGCTCTCCCTCAATCTCTCCAGCTTTATATCTTGATATTTATGTCTCTTCACTATTCCCTATACTATCATTCTCTCTTATTTCGCTCACTCTAGGTGTCAGGTTATAGTCTGACTCAAAAAACATTTTACCCAAATAGGTCAACCCGAACCCAAGCTAATAATAAACAGGTTGAAAACTAAGACTTGAACCAAAACCAAACTTAAGCTTAACCTACCTGAACCTGACCTAACTTTCTTGTTGATTGGGGCATGATTGGGCATTCAGATTCAATCAGAACCTATCCATATAATAAATGTATCAAATTATCCATCCCAAACCTAACTAAAAAAGTATTTAGCTCAAACCTAACCTGGAGTTTTCAAGTAAAGCTCAAGTCATGTTGGTGTGTCAGGTCAATTTTTGACACCCCTAGCCTAATCTCTCTCCCCCACTCTATCTTTACTCTCATACTCTCTCTCCCATTGATGTGCATATATGCAAGACAGGATCATGGGGATTTATGTTCTTATTAGAAAATTGGATGTGCTATGCCAAAAACAAAAATATTGATGGAAATTCTAATGAGATGCAAGAACCAAACAATTCCCAAGGCTAGAACAAACCAAATTATATGTAGAACTTGTAGTAAAATGGATGGATGGAGGTAAACCTTGACCCAATGCTCAACGCAAACAAGAACATTGGTATAAGACTACAACCCTATGCTTGATGTGAGGAAAGAACCTTGGTACAATGGAAGACGCCACAAACGGGGTGGAAATCTGCATGAAAAGTTGCTAAAGAACTCCTTAGGCGATGGCCTAGAGTTTCGTTGGAATCCTAAGGAAACCGTGGGAGACAACCCAAATGCATGTTTTTTTTGGCAAGAATCAAAATTCCTTTTCTCATTTGAAATAAGGCTTATATATAGGCTAAAGCTTACAAGCAAATAAAATAGAAAATAAAATATCTTCTAAAACAAATGAAAAACTACATAAGGGTGGCATGCAAGCCATTATTGAACCACAATAAAAAAATACAAAATATCCAACCATAATAACATGAATCCCTTATCCTTGGGCTTGGAATAAGTTGAAAAACCTTTGTAGCTTGTTCTCCTTAGATCCCAATGAATTGGCTTGAGTCCAAGTCTTCTGGACTAATCCATTAAGAGCTTCTTTCACCCTCTTTGCACGACATCTAGTAATTGACCCACATGGAACTTACATTAAATCTTCTCTTGAAGTCGTATCATTGCCATCCATGATATCATTTGCATCAATCCCCTCCTCTTGAAAAGGATTTTTCCTCAAATCAGTGCATGCATCCAAAAGAATTTAAATCAGTAATATTGAAAGTGGAACTCTCATTATACTTACCTGGTAGATCCAGCTTGTAGGCATTGTCATTGATACGCTCAAGTACTTGGAAAGGAGCATGTCCTCTTGGAAGTAGTTTGGAATGCATTTGTTCTAAAAATCTTTCCTTTTTGAAGTGTAACCAGACCCAATCTCCAGGTTCAAAGATCATTTTGTGTCACTCCTTGTTGGCATGTTTTTCATATTTCTTTGTTATTTGTTCAATATTCAGTCACGCCTTCTCATGTATCTGCTTTAACAACTCAGCCTTTTTCATACCATCCAAGTTAACATGCTCAGAAACAGGAAATGGAATTAAATCAAATGGAGTTAAAGGATTAAAACCATAAATACTTTCAGAAGGTCAAAATATAGTAGCAGAATGAACAGCCCTATTATAAGCAAACTCAACATTTGGTAAACAATCTTCCCATATGTTGATATTTTTCTTTATGATTGCCCTTAACAAATTAGAAAAATTCCTATTTACTACTTCAGTTTGACCATCGGTTTGTGGGTGACAAATAGTAGAAAACAACAATTTGGTTCCTAACTTACACTACAAGGTCTTCCAAAAGTAACTCAAGAACTTCAGATCTCTATCATAAACAATTGTTCTGGGCTCACCATGTAATCTTATAATCTCCTTAAAGAATAAATCGCAGGGTTGCACTCGAGATTTAGCTTGTCGACATGTGACACACCTACCACAAATCCTCTTAACATCCTGCCTTATGTGTAACCAATAGAAGTGTTCTTGCAAAACAACTAAAGTCCTTGCAACTCTAAAATGTCCCATTAGTCCCCCTCCATGAAATTTTTGTACAGAACTTTTAGGCACACAAAACTTATTTTCTCGAAATGGAAACCCATCATGTTTAAAGAATTTACTGCAAGAAGTTTTATCACAAGCTTGATATTCATTACAAAAATCAACATCATCAAGGTATAAATCCTTAATATGTTCAAAACAAAGTAACTTTGTATCAAGAATAGATAGTAATGCATACATTCGAGAAAGAGCATCAGCTTAATGAACTCCACAAAATGACCATGCTTTTTTTTTAGCTTATGTTGACCTTTCAAGTGCTTCAAGGACTCATGATTAGTGTGAATCACAAACTCCTTAGGCCAAAGGTAGTGCTGCAAAGTTTCCAAGGCTCTAACCAATGTATACATCTCGTTATCATAAGTTGGATAGTTTAAAGTGGCCCCACTCAACTTTTCGCTAAAATAAGCAATTGGTCTTCAATCCCGCATAAGCACAGCACCTATGCCAATACCTGAAGCACCACATTCAATTTCAAATGTTTTAGAAAAACTAGAACAAGGGCGTGGGTAAGTTTTTCCTTTATCAATTGAAATGCATTTTCCTGTACTTCTTCCCACTTGAACCCAATGTTCTTCTTAATTAATCTAGTGAGTGGTGTAGCTATGCTACTAAAGTCTTTCACAAACCATCCGTAGAAACTAGCAAGTCCATGAAAACTATGAACATTGCTTATACTAGGATTAGGCCACTCATGTATAGCAGGCACCTTTTCTTCATCAACCTGTATACCCTGCACACTCACAACAAATCCTAAAAACAAAGTTTATTGGTCTAAAAGGTACACTTTTCCAAGTTATCAAATAGTTTTTCTTTTCTTAAAACATTTAAAATAAGTTTTAAGGAACTAGTAAGTTCTTGAAAGCTAATACATACAATTAAAACTAGCAATTTCCTGAAAACTACGAACATTGCATATGCTAGTGGGAATAAGCCACTCATGTATAACACACACATTTTCTTCATCAACCTATATACCAGTAATATTTTTGATGGCTCAACAATCCACGCATGTTCTCCAAGATCCATCCTTCTTAGCAAATAGAATTATTGGAACAACACATGGACTCATGCTCTCTTTCACATACCCTTCTCTATTAGTTCCCCAACTTGCCTTTGCAACTCTTTTGTCTCCCCGGGATTGCTTCTATAAGCTTGACAGCTTGGAATGGTGGCTCCTAGTGTAAAATTAATTTGATGCTCAATCCATTGAATGGGTGGTAAACCATGAGGAATATCCTCAGGAAAGATATCCTGAAACTCTTACAAAAGAGAAACAATAGAACTAGGCAAAGTACTGTCACATTCATTAGTATTTAAGAATGCATATTTGTAAAGAAGTACAATCATTGGTTGGTTTAAAAATAATGCTCTCTTGATCTCATTTGCCTTTGCATAAATTTTTTTTTGTTTTCTTTCATCCTTTCTCTTAATGGCTGCTTGTTTCATTTATTCCTTTTTCTCATTTGGGTCAGCCTCTTTATGTTGATCACTCCTTTTTGTTTGACAATAATCATTTTACAATCTCACTTTATCCTAGTAGACCTCCTTTGGTGTCATTGGCACAAGAGTGATAAATCAATCATTGACTTCAAACGAGTATTTATTAGTGAAACCATCATGTTTAACTCGTCAGTCAAATTGCCAGGGTTGGACTAGTAACAAATGGCCTGCTTAAATTGGTACTAAATCACACAAGGCTTCATCTTCATATTTTTCAATGCAAAATGAGACCAAAACCTATTTGTTCACCTTCACCTCACCACTATCATTAAACCATTGCAAATTGTAAAGCCTAGAATGCTTGATGGTTGGCAGTCCTAGTTTTTCAACCAAAATAGTGCTAGCATCATTAGTGCAGCTTCCTCTATCAATGATCAAACTACATACCACCTAGTGTGGAAAATGTTTTCTCTTTGAATTACCTCATCAACCTTGGTCTGCAAACTTAAAGCACTTCTTATGACTAACAATTCTCCCCTGACCACATATTCTTCACATTCAATGTCCTCTATTGGTGGTATAGAGTCAATTTCTAATTTTTCATCAGTCTCAATCTCTCCATTGTCCCATATCACCATGATTCTTTTGTTATGACATTGGTTGGCCATATGAACCCTGCATTGAAATTTAAAACATTTAATTTCTCAATTTCTAGAAGTGGAAGAGTCAATTTTCCCTTTAGTTCCTTGGCTAATTGTATCTTGTCTTGGCTCAGGTTTGCACTTTGCAATTGGTTTGTTCTCTTTTTTCTAAGAAATTGGCTTCCTTGAAGAACCCACAGTAGTTGACAAATGTGAGCCACCTCTCCTCTTGAGTTGTTGTTCTACCTTGATGGCCACATGTAAAATTTCCTCCAACTCCACATAATGTTGAATTTCCACTCTATCTTGAATTTTTGGGTTTAAACTATTTAAAAATCTAGCCATAGTAGCTTCTCAGTCCTCTTCTACATTAGCCCAAATCATAGCTATCTCCATGTCTTGATAGTAATCTTCCACACTTTGATTACATTGCCTAAGCCTTTGTAACTTCTGATACAACTCTCGATAGTAATGACTTGGCACAAACCGCTTCCTCATAACAACTTTCATTTCTTCCGATGTTTCTATGGGATGTTCTAGATTTCTCCTTCTGCTCAACATTAGTTGATCCCATCAAATAATAGGATAATCAGTAAATTCAATGGTGGCCAAATTTACCTTCTTTATGTCAGAATAGTTGTGGTAGTCGAACACTAATTCCATCTTCTTTTCCCATTCAGGATAGGCTTCAGAATTGTTTTTACCTTGAAAATAAGGAATGTTCATCTTAATACCTGCTAAGTTGTTATTGTCTCTATTCCTAATGTTTCTAGCTTGTCCACCACAAAGCCTCCTCTCAAAAAATAAATTCCTATCGTTCTCTTCATCAAATACAACCTCATACTATTCTTCATCCTCCTCTCTCACTCTTCTCGGTGGAACTCTCTCTTTTTCCTATTGGAAACATGTCGTGGCTATCCTTGTTGGATTCCTCCCTCTACCCATTTCAATCTTTCATGAATTTTCTCTAACTCAACCCTCATCATTCTTCTCATCTCCCCCACCAATGCTTGAAATTGGAGATCAGGAATGGTAGGTTGCCTTACCTCTTCTTCAAAATTCGTTTGGGACATTGTTGGGGACTTACAATGAACGTAGCTAAAAAAGAATTTGAAATTAACAACTCAAATAAAATTCTAAATTGCGAAAAATAAGAAAAAAAATCAAAATTCTAAGAAAAACATTGGGATGATGATAATGAAATACAAATTTCAATATCTTGAATAAAAACAAAAGCACTACTAAACTTATTTGTACAATCATATCAAGAATTTTGAAAGCAATCCCTTTCTACTCTCTTATCTCTCTCCCCTCTCTCTATATATACCTCCCTCTCTCCCCCACTTAATTCTATTTTCTCTCATATTCTCTTCTCTCTCTTGTTCCCTCCCACATTCTCTCTCACTATTGTTCTATCACTTTAACTCTCCATATCCTCATATTTTCCTCATTCTTTCAAATTGCCAGGGTCGGACAAATTGTCAGGGTAGGCCTAGTGACAAATGGCCTGCTTGCATTGGTACTACATCACACAAGACTTCATCTTCATATTTCCAATGCGAAACGAGACAAGAACCTGCTTGTTCACCTTCACCTCACCACTATCATTATACCATTGCAACTTGTAAGGCCGGGAATGCTTGATTGTTGGCAGTCCTAGTTTTTCAACAGAAATAGTGCTAGCAGCATTAGTATTGCTTCCTCCAACTCAAAAAAAGTGCTAGCTTCTTCCTACAGCTTACTAGAGGGAGGCTCAGGTTTGGACTTTGCAATTGGTTTGTCCTCTTTTTTCTGAAAATTTGGCTTCCATGAAGAACCCATATTAGTTGAAAAACGTGGGCCACCCCTCCTCTTGAGTTGTTGCTCTACCTTGATGGGCACATGTAGCATGTCCTCCAACTGCACATAATGTTGTATTTCCACTCTATATTAGATTTTTGGGTTTAGATCTTTTACAAATCTAGCCATAATAGCTTCTCGGTCCTCTTCTACGTTAGCCAAAATCATAGCAATCTCCATCTCCTGATAGTAATCTTCCACACTTCGATTACCTTAGCTAAGCCTTTGTAACTTCTGATACAACTCTCGGTAGTAATGGCTTGACACAAATTGCTTCCTCATAACAACTTTCATTTCCTTGCATGTTTCTATGGGACTTTCTTGATTTCACCTCCTGCTCAACACTAATTGATCCCACCAAACAATAGCATAATCAGTTAATCCAATGACGGCCAATTTCACTTTCTTTATTTCAGAATAATTGTGGCAGTCAAACACTAATTCCATCTTCTTCTCCCATTCAAGACAGGCTTCAGGATTGTTTTTTTCCTTGAAAAGAAGGAATGCACATCTTAATACTCGCCAAGTTATTATGGTTTCTATTCCTAATGTCTCTAGCTTGTCCACCATAACACCTCCTCTAAATAAATAAATCTTTATCGTTCTCTTCATCAAATCGAGCCTCATAATATTCTTCATCCTCCTCTCTCACTCCTCTCGGTGAAACTCTCTCCCTTTGCCTATTGGAAACATTTTGTGACTATCCTTGTTGGATTCCTCTCTGTACCTATTCCAATCTTTCGTGAATTTGCTCTAACTCAGCCCGCATCATTCTTCTCATCTCCCCCACCAATGCTTGAAATTGGAGATAGAAACGGCGGGTTACCTTTCCTCTTCTTCAAAATTTGTTTGGAACATGATTAAGGACTTACAATGAAGGTAGGTAAGAAAGAATTCAAAATTAACAACTCAAATCAAATTCAAAATCACCACAAATAAGAAAAAAAAATTGAAATGCTAAGGAAAACATTGGGATGATCATAATGAAATACGAATTTTGATATCTTGAATCAAAACGAAAGCACTACTAAACCGATTTGGACAATCATATCAAGAACAAAAAATGATATCAAGAATAATAAGAATATCAATAAATAAATAAAAATAACAAGAAATTAAAATAAAAAAAATCACATCAAGATGTTTTATATTTCAAGAAATGAAAATTACAAGAATGAAAATAAGAAGTTCACATCAAGAACAACATTTATCATAAATAATATCAAGAACAAGATGATTTCAACAATAACATGAACACTCATTTGGGCAATTTGGATAATAAATAGAACAACTGCATGAATAATAACAAGGACAATCACATGAGCATTAACAATGTAAATATTAACAAGAACATGAATATGAATGATTATGAGACCAGCTAATTGAACACTTAATTACAAAAAGAAATTAAAAATTGGATTACTTAGTAAAAATCAGACATAAGAAATAAGAAAATAACTAATCTCATTATTTACCTAAAAAGAAAGAAACATCCAACAAGAACATAAAAGCCAAACAAAAAAATTATGTGTTCAAGAACCATGAGGCTCTGATACCAAACTATTGTGTATATATGCAAGACAGGACCATGAGAATTGATATTCTTATTAGAAAACTGAATGAGATATGCTAAAACTGAAAAGAATTGATGGAAATTCTTATGAGATGCAAAAAACCAAACAATAAAACCATCCCAAGGCTGGAACAAACCAAATTCGAGGTAGAACCTGACAGTTAAATGGATGGATGGAGGTAAACCTTGACCCAATGCTCAACACAAATAATAATGTTGGTATAAGATCACAACCCTATGCTTAACATGAGGAAAGAACCTTGGTATATGTAAGACACCACAAACGGGGTAAAAATTTGCTTGATAAGTCAAGAAAGAACTCCTTAAGCGATGACCTAGAGTTCCGTTAAAATCCTAAGAAAACCATGGGAGAAAACCCAAATGCAAGTTTTTTTTGGCAAGAATAAGAAGTCCCTTTCTCATTTGACATAAGTCCTATATATAGGCTAAATCTTATAAGCAAATAAAAGAGAAGATAAAAACATCTTCTAAAATAAGTGAAAAACTACATCAAGTTAGCATGCAAGCCATTATTAAACCACAATAAAAAAAATAAAATACATCCAACCATAATAATATGAATTTTTTATCCTTGGGCTTTGAATAAGTTAACAAATCTTTGTGGCTCTTTCTCCTTAGATCCTTATGAATTGGCTTGAGTCCATGCCTCCTATGACTAATCTATTAAGAGCTTATTTCACCCTCTTTGTATGGCATCTAGTAGGTTCTAGTAGTCTTCTTCAGAAATGATATTGTTGGTAGTTTGGATTGTAAGGGTCTCTAGTAGGTTCTATAGAGAAGTGAGAGGTCATATTCTACTCAGCACTACTGCAAAACCTAATGAAAAACCTTAGGTTAACCAATATTCTTTTCTAGCATAGAGAGGGGGTAAAGAATAGGTATACTTCTATTTTTCACTAGCTACATTATATTCTAAGTATTTCATTCCTACTCATAATATAGGTCATTCCATGAGAAGGGTTGTCTTTAACAACTCAAAATTCTCCAAACCAATTTATCCAAAGAAGTTATCTTCAAATTTAAGATTTTCATTTAGAAATAGTTATTAGAAAAAGCACTTTAATCTAAATTCTAAATGAAGGCCTGATAGTAATAGAGAAGAATTAGCCTAAGAGAGTTCTTACCTCGCATCTTTGTGGGATTGATACTTGGGGTCTCAAAAGAAAACCCTATATTACTTGAGATGATACATATACTTTCGTAGAACCCTTAGTGTGTGAAATATAAATCAAATTCTCAATTTTATTAAATTTATTTTGCACACTAACTGCTTAAATTTAAATTGGGTCAAGTTTTTTACCACCTTTTGGAGCATGAAAATCCACGTAATTGCGGGTCGGGTCAGTAACTAGTGGGATTAGGCCTGAGAGGTTGAGAATGCAAAAGAGAGAGGGATGAGGGGATTGAGAATGTGAGTGAGAGAGAAAGAAGTATGGAGAGAACGAGGGGGTGAGGGAGTGAGCAATAAAGTAGGAGGGAGGAAAGAGATATAAGGGAGAAGATGAAGGAAGGCATTAGGAGAGTTACAAAGAGAGAGAGAGAGAGAGAGGGAAAGAGAGAGAATGAGATGGAGGGAAGGAAAGAAGTGTTTGTGGGAGAAAGATGAAAAGCGCAAATATGAATGAGAGAAAGGGTGGATTGAATAAGAGAATATAAAAGGAGATAGAGTGATAGAGGTGAAAGGAGAGAGGTAATTAGATAAAGGGGAAAGAGAGAGCGAGAAAGAGAATAATAGTTAAAGAGGAAAAGATGAAACAAGAGAGATGGATGGTGTGAAGGAGAGATAGATGGAAGGCATGAGTGCGAGGGAAAAGGAGAGAAAAGGAGAGAGAGAGGGAGAAAAAGGGTGAGAGAGAGAAGAAGAGAAATGGGGAGTGCAAAGAAATGATGAGAGAGAAGAAGAGAGTGACATCTAGTTGAGAGAGAGAAAGAGAAAGAAAGAAAGAAAGGTTAATAGAGCATGAGATTCATAGGCGAGCTAGAGAAATGAGAGAAGAGAGGGACAGAAGAGAGTGTGCGATAGACAAAGAGAAGAAAAGTTAAAAATGAAGGGGTGAAAGAGGGATGTTGACCTCACTTTTGGTTGATGTTTAGTTTTTTTCCTCTTTAGTAGCCTAAGGTCTAGCCATAGGACTTTCCAATTGACTATTCTTAGAAAACTAGAAAAGGCACCCTCACCATTAGAAATCCCAAACTCTTCTCTACTCAAATTGAAGTTCCACATGTTGGTCTCAACCTCTAAATACTTAGTAAGTAGGGTCACTATGGGGGAAACTCAAGATGAGTCACCCTTAGGACTGCTGGACCTTAAGGTTGACCCTAGGTGTTGGTCTGGAGTTGAGGCACTCACTACACTTATTTGCACCCACAATCACTCACAACCCTAAAACTCAATTATCTAGCCTAGGTCTCTTGATCTTTTTGGGATACTTATGTAGATGGTCCGCTAAACCTACCAGCCCTAGCGCTATGGTTTGGCTAAGACCACTATGTAGAGGATCCAAAATGGGATTTCCATTGGTCCATGGCTTGTTGGTGATGGTTGGTACCTCAACTCTATCAAAAATACCCATCTTAGCCTTTTGCCCCAAAACACCCCCGAATTACCAAAATACCCATCCATAGCCCAAAATCCCAAAAATTCCAAACAATTCCAAAACAAATTTCAATAAATCCCAAATATTCCCAATTTTATTTTTCCCAACTACCACATGATCCAATTTGGCCAATTTGACCATCTTTAACCAAAATCCCCAAATTTGCCTTTAAGGACCCAGTTTCCCCAAATTCAACCCAAATGTCCCTCAATTTGATATCAATTGACCCAAATTCCAATCCTAAACTTCAATTAACTTTTTATATGACAAAACTAAACCAAATACAAGCCTAATTGGCCCATGATTTGAGCCCAATTTTGATTTAGGTCAAAACCCCAATTTTGACCATATGACCTAATCTTACCAAATTGAACCCATGGCCTAGTTAATTGGCCCCAATTAATGTTGAAAAATCTACATAACATTCTCATACATCAAAATAAACCATAAATTGGCCTTTTTGAAGTCTTAAATTCATTTGATTTTGGACTAAATCCAAAATTCCCAAATTTAGCCCCAAATTGGCTTAGTCCCCAAATCTCACCCAATTGATAGTTTTAACCCCCAAATTGACATCCAATTAATATTGAAAACTCTTCATGAGTTCTCTATTGACCATTTACAACAACAAATTTGGACTTATCCCAAGGCTAACCCAAGCTAGACCCAAGCCTAGCCCAACATGACCAAACTGACTAAAAATCAAAATTCCCTCAAATTAACCCTTCAATTGAGCTCAAAACCACTTCCATTCTTCACCAAAGTGGTTCCTTATGATCATCTACACTAAATGAAACATTTATTTGAGCCAATTAACATGTTTAACCTAGCCCAAACTCAAGTTTTGGTCATTTCCACACACTTGGACCCATGCATTAAATGTGACCTAACCACCCTAAAGTAACCAAATTAACTCCATCGCAGCCATTTGTTAGACTTAGTGACCAGTCCAAACACCACGAAACCACCTAAACCAAGACATGGACCAAAGGTCCCCCAAATCAATGGATATTATTTCCAAAAATGCATGTGCTTAAGATATCCTTACCAAAATTAGGTATTATTGCACTAAATTGCTGTGACATATTCCTCTGGGTTCCCTGAGCTCCTAGTCACCTTCCCCTGGCTGGTCGGCCAGCCTAGTGGCTAGAAAAGCTCTAAACTGAGATCCACCCCCATGGAGCTTCACCCAAATCAAACCTATAGGCCAACTCATCCAAATCGAACTATGGAGCTCCTTTGCCCTCCACCTAAGCACCACATTACACCTCTTAATTGGCCATGACAGCCACCATAACCCCATTATTATAAAAGGCCACCTCCATGGCAGTCAAACTAAGTGATGAAATTTTCTTAGTGAGACCTCTCCAAACTTCACACAGAGCTTCCCTAAGATCTCCTCAGTGCATTCCAACCATTTTCCCTCACCAATTTTCATTGTCGGAGCTCAATTTTGAGCTTGGAACCTTGCTGGAAACCAAGACAGAACCCAATACATCTCCACAATCCACCCAAACTCAAATTAACTCTACCCACACCTTCACAATAGTGAAAGAAACCAAAGCCCCATAAAATCCCCCTTCCACAGAGCCTCTACCATAGCTCTAGACCAACACCCGAATCCAGTCGTGATTGAATTCATACCTAGGCCTTACACCAAGACCAGGGACTCAAACCCTAGCCTCTTTGGATCATAACAAACATGTCAAGACTCTCTGATTGAAGCTTCACTTCTCAAAGCAAAGGTATAAAACCTCACCTCATCACAAGCCTATTTCAATTCTCCATTTACTTAGAGTTAATTTGATTGCTTGATTACCGTATGGATGTGTTCGTCTCACTTAGACGAGTCCGTAGGATCAAACCCAAGATGATTTGGTTGAGTAGGCTGAGATCTTAGGGTTTTAGTTTGGATGACCACGAAATCATTCTATCGGGGATGATGATGGGGAGCCATTTCATTAAGCGTGTATCAAATGGATGAGGGAGATCGAGCCGAACGACGGTTCGGGACATAAACAACGGACTGAGTCAACAACTACGTGGATGGCGGCATCCCACCAGAGCATGCCACGCATGCCTTCGGAGCTGTCATAGTTTGAGGTGGCACGCGCAGTTTAAATAGAAAAATAGGTCTTTTTTTATTTATTTAAATACCCCAAACTTATAAAATCCATAACTTTGTGTAGAAAAATCCCAAAAATAAAATAAAAATACTCACTTGCTTAGTGAACAGAGGAAAAAAATATGGAATAAATTTCAAGTCCATTTGATGCATAAAATATTTTTAATTAATTAAACATTGTATGGGATTATTTAATTCTCCATGAATATTGATACTTCACCTTGGCTTGAAATTTTGGCATGTTGTAGCCTCTGTCAAGAGAAACATCCTCTGATTTTTTCAAAGTCAGAGGAGTTTCTTATACAGAGATCCATTTTTTCCAAGATCTTGCACATTATTTCCTTAAAATAATCATGAAAATTAGCATATTGATTAGAAAATTCTAAAACAATTTTGGAAGGTCCACTATGATTGGAGGAGCGTTTGAAAATAATTCCATGGGTCAAGTCTTTTAAAATGCACTTAAATTTTACAAACACTAAATCACTAAAATAATTAATTTTAGAGAATAAAAACATTTAAATGAATTGATTTTTTAAATTCACTCTGGTTTATGATCTATAGAACTCACTATAAAAAGTTCAAAATATTTTGAGTTCATTTGATAACTTAAGTTGATTTTTAAATATAAATGCCACTATTGACACTTAAATGCTTTTTAAAAATCAAAATAAAACTCAGAAAATTATGAAACTTAGTGTCTTGAGTTCTCTGCGATCAGGGCAATTTTAAAAAAATAAAATAATATTTAGAATAAAATCTTAATTTTTAACCTATTTTAAATATTTAAAATAATTAAAAATTTATAAAAAACACAGAAATAATAAAATTCATGGAAACATTCTAAATTGCTTCCTAATCACGTAGGAATAATTAAAATATTTTTCCTAATTTTCTAAATAAAGATGTTGAATTTCAAAGCTTAAAAAAAATTTTATAGGCTAAAAATGAGTTTTCACTAAAATAATTTCAATAAATCAAAGAAAAATAAAAAAAAATATGAAATTTACTCCTGTGGGTTCTCTAACCTCAGAGAGACTTTTCAAAAATACAAAACTTAATTTTCATTATTTAAACTATTTTATTTTTATTAAATAACCCATAAATTAAAATAATTTTGATAAATCATAGAGAATTCAAAAAATCATGAAATTGGGTCCAAAGGCTTCTCTAGTCTAGGTCTACCTCTAGTAAAAATTTCAAAGGATTACAATTTACCTTGGTCAAATTAGGAATTTTCTTTAAAAAAATCCTATTTTTGCATGAAAATAATTATATAAAATAAATTAAATTCTGAAAAAATCACACTTTCTCCTCTGATGTCTTAATTGACCCATGAATGAGATAGGATAAAAGTTTCAAAGTCATTTGAATTTAATTTGACAAATTATGAAGTGTTAGAGCCTTAGGGGCAAATGTGTAATTTTAGAAAATTAGCTTTAATTAACTTTTAGGTTTAATTAAAGGAGGGAAATGGGAAACCTCTGATCTTAATCCATTTATTTGATATTTGAAACACAAGGGATTAATTGGTAGAAACCAATCTCACTTTCTTAATTGAAAAGATAAGTTAATAAATTTCTAAATCATTAAAATTTAGAAGTTTATTAAAATTAAATGATCCTGGACTTAAAGGTATGACTTTTGAAGTCAGAAATTAATCAATTTAATACCCCTATCTTGATTTTCAAATAAAATCCAAATCATCAATCATGACCACTGAAAGCTTAACATTTTCAAAACTAATTAAGACACTCACGTAGATCTTAAAGGCTTAGTGGTGACTTAGGCCAAATCAAAATTGACTAAATGAGGATTAGAGAAATAACATATAAATAATCAAACATCCTTGAAACACCATTAAGCCTAATTAAAAAATTGGCTAAGTGTTCAGGTTACACCAACTTGCCCTTTAAGTAAATTCACTCACATAATTTAATTAAATAATAAATGAAAATTACCCCCTTCTTAGAGATAATTAAGACATCAATGTTCACTGAGCATTAGAAGTATTTACAGGATGAACCATTAAACAACATAATAGGTGGTGGAACGAGAAGACTCGCTAGGTACGCTTTTACAGTTTAGAGTACTATCTTTCTTGTGCCCTTTTCCTTACATGCTTTATGCTTACATTGTTTCTTTTTATACTTGCATTTACCTACATGTATGAAAATAACATAAACTTACATGTTAACTAAAACCAAAACCAAAACCAAAACTAAAATCAACTAAGATAAAATCCGCCGCCACAACATTCAAAATATAAAACAACTCAAAATTTAATCACAAACATCACACAAAACTACAATTGCAACTCAAAATTTAATACCTCAAAGGAGGTAACCTACGCTTGATAACGAAGCTTCCCATGGTTTAAATGAAATTATGGAACTCATTAGGTTCGCTTTAGTAAGTTCATTTGGACTAAGTAAATCCAATAGAAAATAGTGGTGCCGGAACGAGGGAATCGGTGTCAGTCTAATCAACTTTAATATGCCCCTATAAAATTTAAAGAACTTCAATCATAGGGTCACCTGATTTGACATTCTAACTTGACACACTAGAAAACTCAAACTTGTTGCGACAGGAGCTTGGAGCTAGCATGGTGGGCAGCACGACCATTTTTAACAGCAAAACCTGTCTTCCCCAGCTAAACCAATCTTCCTTCCTTAGACTTAAACAACAAAGCCGGAAAACCTATCTTCCTCAGCTAAACCAATCTTCCTTCCTTAGACTTAAACAACAAAGCCATAGACTTTGAGGTTGCTTGCTTATGCAACGTAAATCCTCACCTTATATTTAGGCCTTTGTATAGCCCTATTGGAGGTTGCTTGCTTATGCAACGTAAATCCTCACCTTATCTTTAGGCCTTTGCATAGCCCTTGTCTTCCCCAGCTAAACCAATCTTTCTTCCTTAGACTTAAACAACAAAGCCATAGGACTTCGAAGGCACTTGCTTATGCAACGTAAATCCTCACCTTATCTTTAGGCCTTTGCATAGCCCTGTTATACATTTTGCTTATGCAACGTAAATCCTCACATTATCTTTAGGCCTTTGTATAGCCCTGCTATATAATATATGCTTATGCAACGTAAATCCTCACCTTATCTTTAGGCATTTGTACAGCTCTACTGTGCAATCTAAGCCCTAACAACTATGCAACGGAAATCCTCATCTTATATTTAGGCCTTTGTATAACCCTGCTATACAATATAAACCCTAACTCATCTTAGGATTCCGAGGTTGTCATTTATCACGACCTAAATCCTCATATCTTCCAGGCTATTTGTGTGAACGTTTCACACGAATGTAAGCCCTAACTAATAAAATTGGCAGGATAAAACACTTAAAATTTTCTCCTCTAAATTAAGCCAAAAATTAGGATAGCTTGGGAAGTCACCGAGGTTCGCCTCTGGATCCCTGACATCCCCTAGTTCTTCCTCCTTTGGATTCTATAATTAAATCTTCCAATATTGAACCAATCTCCTTTCACACATCTACGTCTGATCCCATTGAAGAGTCCTACCCTTTGAAACTTCTTGAGGATAATATTTCCTGATTTTTATTGAGAGTCTTCTTAGATGACTTTGGTCATTTAAGATGTAATTAACTATAGNCGACGGGATTTTGATTCCGGTGACCGATAGGTTCTTACGGGAAACTCCCCACAAACCAACCAAAAATAGCACCGACAACTTCTGGCGACCCCGCTGGGGACAAGTTTTTCTCTCCATTCAAATCAATAAATATTATTTTCACACATCGGCAATGTGTCCATGCTCCTTTTGGACTAAATTACCCTTTTTTTGTTAGCATACTTTACCCATTTTTGTCTTGGGAAAGTACGACTAACTCCTTGGACTTCAGGACTAGCTGTTCAACTATCTTTGAACAGAGGGGTTCAGAAGACCATTAAGGACTCTTTAAATTTTTTATATGGAGTCAGATTCCCAATAGGTGTGTCGGTGGACTAGTTCCACCTGGGCATTTTTTTTGCCACTAATTGGGTCCCGCACTGGGTCCTAAAATTCTTCACATCCCTCTTCCAAATTTGATTCGCTATTCCACAAATTAAACTAAATCATGTTGTGCTGCACGTACTTTCAAATTTTCTTATATTAATTAAATTTTACACCTTTTTAAACAAAGATGTTAAAAATACCCATAAATAAAGACCCGCCCAGTCTACAGTTCAATCTTTATTTTCAGTGCTTGCACTAAAAAGTACAAGGTTTTGGCCATATAGATAACCCTAAAACTTTCTATTTTAAAGCCCGCTGCAATGGCCTACCCAACACTGACCTTTTCCTGCAACCTGCCAACGGACCGCAGTGCCCGTAACGTCACTCCCACCATCAAGTTCAGAGTTGAATTTGAAGACCTTGAGGTCATCCTCGGGAAAGCCCCATTCGTAGTAATGAAAATCGCTGCTCCGGAAATGCAAGAATAGAATTCAACCTGAACTGCCTTCAAGACTTCCCTTCCAGCAAGAAAGCTAAAGCTACTACCGTCACAACACCCACCAAGCCTGCTAGCCCCGCTGCTGTTAAGGGAAAAGAAGTGATGATCGTTTAAGATCCGACTGAGGGATTAACTTTCCCACCACTCATGTTTGAAATTGGGTCAAGCTCAAGGACTGTACCACTGACCCAAACTCGAAGGAGGAACCGCAATAGAAGAGTTTGGAGGGTCATTAAAGCCCAAACTTAGCGAACAAGCAAAACACGCGTGGATTTCCTTAGGAGGATAACCCTAGAGGAGGATTTCATGGATGTCCATGTGATCAAAACCAGAGTTACCACATCGGCGCGTGAGGCTCAACCTCACACCGAAGAGAACGCCATAGATGAGCTATGTAGGGTTATCCTCCTAAGGAATGAGCAAGTCAGCCTATTGAAGAAAAGAATAGAAGAGATGATTGTGGCTATGGCCGCCATGACCACCATTCAGGGGAAATCACAAGCACCGAGATTGACTTCTCTAGAGATTAATCAGCTAGAAATCATACACATCATGGATGAAAGAAGAGAGGCTACTTCAACAGACAAAAATGAACAACCAAAGAACGATTCTCCATCATATGCCATGCCAGAAAAAGAGTTCAAGCATATGGTTGATCAAGTGCGGGACGTCATAGCCCAATCCAAGGGTGGTGCATCAATTTTAAAGGGTAGACCTTACTCAGAAGAGTTTAATGTCGTGCCTTTCCTCATGGGTTTTGTGGACCCAAACTTTAAGATATTTGATGGGACTGGAAATCCCAGACAGCACATAGTACATTTCCAAGCCAGTTGTGGCAGCACGAGGAATAATGAGGCTCTACTCTGCCAGCAGTTCATCAGTAGCTTGTCTGGAATTATTTTCGACTGGTACGCTGACTTTCCCAACGGGTCAGTTAAAACATTTTCTGAGTTGGAACAGTTGTTTGTAAAAAGGTTTGTCGGGGTGCAACATCATGTGTCTATTGGAGAGCTCATGATGGAGAAGCAAAAGCCCAACAAAACTTTGGCAGACTATATTTTGAGGTGGAGAAACTTTAGCATGAAATGTGAACCTCAGCTACAGGAACATCAAGAATTGAGATTCTACTCAAGAGCATTCATGCTTAAGGGACTCACCATCAAATCCTTCGAGAAGATACTCAGAAAAGCCAGCAGTCTCAAGAAGAAATGAAGCACATGGAGCCACATGAAAAGGCTAAGCCGCCTCTAGAGGGATCACCCGAACTGCGGGTAAGAGAATATCCCTGTTTGAGCGTTAAAAAGTTGTGTATTCTTTCAAGGATGAAGCCATACCTAAAATATTCAAAAGCCTGATGAAGAAACCAAAATTCAAACTACCTGATCCAAAGAAAAAATTCAAACTGCCTGATCCAAAGAAACCTGAAGAGGTGGATAAGAAGAATGAACCAAATTAATTGCCCATACAGAGGTTGCTTGGGCACACTATAGACAAATGCTTCGTCTTTATAGATTGGCTCAAGAAGAATTTCAAGGAAGAGAATATAACAATCCTGAAAGAGTATTTGAGAGAACCTGAAAGAGGTTCCATAAAATAATTTTAGTAGAGTCAATCTCCCCAATTGATCCGTATGCCAGAATAGATGGATAGAGTACATCTTGGGATGAACTCAAGAGGGTCCTTAATCAAATAGAGAATTCATTGAAGCAAGCTTCAAAGAATACCACAGAAGGATGGAATGAGGTATGGAGCATATTGTCCAAGAAGATACTGAACAAGATCCAGTCTGCATCAAAACAAGCCTCTATTCAGAGTCCGCAACATACCGAGCCCAAGATGAAGGTCTCACCTGAGGATTCGTCATCGTCAAGGAAAAAGAACAAGAAGAAGAAAAGTGTCACTGCCAAGATTGATAGCACGGGAGGTAGGATAGGGGCTACCTCTACTAGATTGGTTGTCTCGGATTCGGGAAAGAAAATCCTCGAACCCTTGACTTTGTATGATTATCTTTTTGTTCCTCCGGGGTCTTATGAATATAATGGTTGTTGATTTTGTCTATGTTTTGACTATTTCAAGTGATAAAGTAACTGATTATGAAAAATCTAGCTGCGATCTCAATTACCAAAATGATCTTCAAATCATACTCGAGTCTGATGAACTCGTTGTCAAGTCCAAAGAAGGCGTCAATGACATCGCTTACGACAACACCGATAACGAAGAGCCAATTATTGAGCATCATGGCACACCGCTTTCCATCAACTTAGATCTTTCTGACGAAGAGAAAAAGAAACCAAAAGATTCCACAATGATATCTCAAGAAGAAGAAATCACAGAAGTTAACTTAAGGAGCAAAAAAGTGTTACCACCAAGAACAGCTCCAACACACGAAGGAAAACAGATAATGACTCAAGAAGTGATACCCCCACCTCCACCAGTGGACGAACCACATGATCAAGATAAAATTGGAGGATCATACAAAGTAGACTACAATGTGCTCGCTCATCTTAGGAAGTTGCCGACCTGATTGAGCATCTATGATGCTCTGATCCTGTCAAAGGAGATGAGAGAATTTCTGCTTACAGCTTTGCTTGATCCAGAAATTTGCTTAGCTCAATTGACTAGCACATCCTCAGATGAAGTTTGCTCGTTGAGAGAACAGTCAGGGGTAACCTTCACTGACGCAGACTTGTTGCTCGGTACCGCCGACTACAACCGTCCGCTCTACATCTCCATCAACATTGGCAGATTTGTATTATCTAGACTTTTAGTATATCCTGGAGCATATCTTAACTTGATGAGCCTAGGAACATTGGCCTATTTGGATATTGAAGCTCAAGAGCTTACGACCGATAAGATGATGTTAAGAGGATTCAACCAAAAGGGAGAAAGAGCCCTTGGATCAATTACATTACTTATGGAGGTTGGAGAACTCGTAGCAACTGCTAAATTTCATATCATCAACGCCGAGACCTCTTTTAACGCTCTATTGGGTCGACCATGGATTCCATGAGCATAACATGGTGCTATCATCCCTACACCAGTGCATTAAATACCACAAAGATGGTCAAGAGAATTGGATCAAAGGAGACCTACAACCATTTTCAGCGCATGAAGTTGGTATCCATGAAGATGCTGCCGACTACATGCCTCCAAGGAAAACTGTCTTCTCGTGTGAGACTTTGACTAAAAAAGATGAAAATTTAGAAGAATCACAAAGAGGAGGCCATACAACTTCGCTTCAACAACCTTCTACCACTCCCTTACAACGAGTTGGTGGAGGTTCTTCTAGTTCACGCACCCGAGGTCGATGTCGGGGATGCAGACGAGGAAAGATCAATTTAATTATTGAATGGACTAGGCCAACCATCAACATTGGTGATGAAGACAGTTCTGAAGATGAAATAATGATGATAAAACAGAAATAACCTCAGTACAAGATATCCCTAGAAGATACAGAGAAGAATGAATATGAAACAATGTATGATCGGATAAACCACTATGTGGATACTATGACCTTACTCTGATTCTCCTTCAAAAGGTCAAGAATTTAGAGGTCAAGGAAGTCCGTAGTGTTGGTTCAAGACCGATCAAATTTTACCGTGCTTCCACCTCTATTGAGCTTGAAAAACATGTAAATTTGGATGTTGATTCTACTGAATTAATGGAATTATCTTTTGGTTACTTCTCGCCTTGTGTTCAAAAGTTAATTCAACAGGCAATGCCAAAAGATAAATTTCAACTTTTTGAAAAATTATGGAATGCTAGAAGTTGAACTCCCAATTCAAGATAAATTTTAACTTTTTTGAAAATTTATGGAATACTAAAAATCAAACTCCCAATTCAAAAGAAGGTCTCAGATTTGGTACAGTTGGATCAGTCGATGATTCTGAATTTTGCATGGTTGTTACTAGTGAGTCAGAAGAGGATTGCCTCCATTTAGAGGATGACTCTACTGATCAACCAATAGAAGATGCTCCCCCAGAGTTTGAGGAAGAAATTAAATCTACCGTTGATGAATTGAAAGAGATTAACCACGGGACTGAAGAATGACCCCGACCTACATTTATAAGTTCTCTACTTGATGATGAAGTATCTGCATAACTGGTCAAACTATTAACAGAATTCAAAGATTACTTTGCATGGAGCTATGATGAAATGCCAGGACTCTCAACAGAGGTTGCAGTCCATAAATTTGGGGTGGACAAGAATATAACCCCAGTAAAACAAGCTCCCAAGAGAATGCGCCTTGAAGTAGAACAACAAGTCATCGCCGAAGTGAAGAAATTGATAGACACCAACTTTGTAAAAGAAGAGCAACACCCCACGTGGTTAGCTAATATTGTACCTATTAAGAAGAAAAATGGACAGATTCGCATTTGTGTCGACTTCAGAGATTTGAACAAGGCATGTCCAAAAGACGAGTTTCCACTACCTATACCACAGATGATGGTGGAAATCGCTTCAACTCATGAAATTTTCTTCTTCATGGATGGATCATAGGGATACAACCAAATTAAGATGGCTCCCAAGGATGCAGCACTTACAGCTTTCAGAACATTGATTGGAGTTTTCTGCTACATAGTGATGTCGTTCGGCCTAAAGAATGCCGGAGCGACATATCAGCGTGCCATTACAAAGATTTTTTACGACCTCATTCACAACCAAGTAGAATGCTATGGGATAATTTGGTCATCAAAAGTAAATGGAAAATAGACCATTTATATGCTTTGAGGATCATTTTTGAATGGTTACGACGATATGACCTTAAACTGAATCCCTTGAAGTGCACCTTTGGCGTTACTTCCGGGAAATTTCTAGGATTCATTGTCCGTCGTCAGGGAATCAAGATCGACCCGGATAAGATTAAAGCTATCTTGGAAATGCCTCCCCCTAAAACCTTGAAACTGTTATGTTCCTTCCAAGGAAAGTTGGCACATCTGAGATGCTTTATTTCTAATCTCTCAGATAGGTGTCAGCCTTTCTCGACATTAACTAAAAAGGACACCAAATTTATTTGGAAAGGGAAATGTCAGCGGGCCTTTGAGGACGTTAGAAAATATTTAATGACACCTCCCGTTTTGGCAGCCTCTATCGCAGGGAAACCTCTGATACTTTATACCGTGGCCTTAGATGACTCTCTTGGAGCCCTCTTAGCCCAAGTTAATGATGAGGGTAAATAAAATGCACTTTACTATTTGGGTTGTCGTCTAATACCGACGGAGATAAGGTATCCACCTATTGAAAAGAATTGTCTGACATTAATTTTTGCCGCCCAAAAGCTTAGAAATTACATGCTTTCTCATAAGATTACCCTAATTTTTAAAGTTAATCCATTGCAATATCTGATGACCCGACCAACACTCTCCAGACGTTTAGCAAATTGGTCAATGATCTTATTGCAATTTGATATATCTTTTTTTTCCCTTCGTGCTATCAACGCACAGTTACTAGCAGATTTTCTTGCTGCACACCCACTGCCAGCTGGGTCATCTCTAAGTGACGAGTTACCAGATGAGAAAATACTACAAATGTAATTTTCTAGTGCGCAGCACTGGAAAATGTACTGTGGTGGCGCTTCATTGGCTAGGAAAGACAAAGGATCAGGCACAGTTTTGCCAGTCAAAGCAGGGATCGATTTGATCTTTATTATGCCAGATAAGGGTATGTTGAGGTTCTCATACCACCTGACAGAGCCGTGCACCAACAATGAAGCAGAGTATGAAGCTTTAATAACCGGATTAGAATTGGCAATCTCAATGGATATAACAAACATTGTCATTTATGGTGACTCTCAATTTGTCATCCAGCAGGTCACCGGACAATACAAAATTTTGAAACCAAGATTAGCAAAATACCATCAGTACACAATGATGCTCCTGGAACATATTTTTGAGGTGACTTTCTATCGGATTCCTCGGGGAGATAATGCCCATGTCGATGCTCTAGGAAACCTTGCTAAGGAAATGGCATGTCCCCCGGAGGATTCCATCGAAGTCACAGTGCAATGAAGATGAGTCTTGTCTCAAAATGACTTCAAAACTCTACACAAGCTTGGAAAATAAGAAACAATAAATACATATGCAGACATCAACGAAGATTGGCGCAAGCCATTAATAGAATATTTGCATACTGGAAAGCTGCCAGAAAATAAGTCTGAGGCACACCACATCACAAGAAGGGCCATGTCTTATGCCCTGGTAGGAAATGTTCTTTATAGAAGATCATTCGACCAGATGTGGCTACGATGCTTGAGCAGAGTCGAAGCACAGAATATTGTGAAAAAAGTACATGTCGGATTGTGTGGAGCTCACCAGTCATGGCCAAAAATGAAAATGAAAATCAAAAGACTTGGGTATTATTGACCAGAAATGATGTTCGATTGCATGAATACAGCCAGAAGATGTCACCAATGCCAAGTGCATGGGGTGGTCTTCCACCAGCATCCAAATGTGCTACACCCAATTGTTGCCTCGTGGCCGTTCGAGTGTTGGCGAACGAGCATAAAAGGTTCGATAAACCCTCCATCTTCCAAAGGACACAGGTTTATACTTGCCGCTAAAAATTACTTCTCCAAATGGGCAGAGACAGTACCATTATATGAGGTTATGACATAACACGTCCTTCAATTTTTCAAAAGAGAAATCGTCTACCACTTTAGAGTACCGCGGAGAATAATCTCTGACAATAGGACAGCTTTCAAAAGCACAAAGATCAATAATTTTGTTAGAAGACACGGGATAGACTGGAGATACTCTGAAATTTACTATCCCAGAGCAAATGGTCTTGTTGAAGCTTTCAACAAGACATTGGTACAGATTTTGAAGAAAACACTGGATGAAAATAAAAGAGATTGGCACAACAAACTATTAGAAGCCTTGTGGGCCTACCAGATGACTTTCAGGACTCCCACTCAGTGTGCACCCTATATGCTCTTGTATGGGACTGAGGGTTTGTTACCGCTAAAAATCTAGACACCATCTCTCAGAGTCACCATTGCCAACCAACTCACAACAGGAGAAAGCGCAAAACTCAGACTTGAAGAGCTGGAGAGTCTTGAGGGAAAACGACCAGAAGCACAACAACATTTAGAGCTCTACCAGGCAAAGATTGTACAAGCCCATGACAAATTGGTCCACCCAAGGACATTCAAAGTTGGTGACCTCGTGCTTGTGCTCAAAAGACCTATTCTTGCACGCCTCAAAATAGGTAGAAAATTTGAGCCAACTTGGGAGGGACCATTTGTTGTTGAGAAGGTATATACAGGAGGAGCCTATCAGTTAGTGGACTTCCAGGGTGAAAGACCCATGTTACCGATAAATGGACGATACCTGAAAACCTATTGCACAATCTGATGCCGCTTAATGTCGGTTCCCCTTGCTTTCTTTGAAACTTTGATTGTTTTAGGGTTATCTATGTGGCCAAATGTCTATGACCGGGTCCAAATTTTGTAATAAATCTCATTTTAATAAAAAATTTGAGAAAATTTTTGAACTTCACACGTTCTCTTTTCTACTTTCGAATTAAAATACCCTACTAAATTGAACAAAACTCACACATAAAATGAATAATCCTCTTCACCAAAAAAAACTAAAATTTACTTTAATAAATACTTTGTTTTGTTCTTATTCATGCCAAGCTTTGACCCACTGACGTTTTTTTTTGTCATCTGCAGAAAAATGTCAGAACAGAGGCTGATCTTTGCCTTCCAGGACGGTTGGAACCTCGCACTGAATGAGGAGATGGCGCCGCAGGGAGGTGCCATAGATTTCAACATGGATTTCAACCAAGTTGATATGGACTACGAGGTCCTCTAATGTACACTGTCAGCAGTAAGAAAAAGAAGGGACTGCCTTCACTGTTTAGAGTAACCACTCAAGACAATGTGCTCACAAAGGTAAAAATGTGATAGCAGAACAAGATCCGATGGAGGGGCCCAGTCGTCTGTCCTCCATGGTAGCTACTCCAAGAAGGGACCTGATAGCCTCTCATAATGAATGATTACCAAATACTCCTCTTTGCAGGACGCAGCGCACAAATGCAATCTGAAAGAAGCAGAGAGCCTTCCTTCGACAGGAACGCAAACACTAGAGAGACATGAACAATTTTCTTACCCCCATTCCTGAGGGACATATTTACGACCCAAATCTGAGAGAAACTTCTGCCAGCCTGCCCAATTCAGATGAAGAGCCAGGATTTGTGACAAAATCAGATGTGCTCCCAGTTCCAGATATCTTATGCAGGGGTTTCCCAACATGCAACGTTGAGGTACCATCCGGGAGATCAGCCATAGACGCATTTGTACCATACCCGAATTGCAACGTTTTGCATCTACAATGTTTCAGTACATTAGAAGAATACACTTCAAGCACCAACAAGTCTCAGACTCCAGACTTCGCGATAAATGAACCATATGTCCCACTGGGGACGGATCAACATGCACCATGGAGCCCAAGGTCATACATCCCACTAGAGGCTGAATCTCATATTCTGAATCGACCAACACCAGTTTGGGTTCTCGTCAACGCCCGAAGGAAGGAACGCCCACGACAGCTGCCAACTCCTGGTATGGTAGAATACTACAAGATAAGCAGAGTAAATAAAAGAGAATTCGAGTTCTATGAAGAAGTTCAGGGAAAGTTCATCAACATATTGGAAGGCCTGGAGCTATACACCAGGGTTTTCTCTGAGACTGATGAAAAGAGCATTTTGGACTACATCTTCAATTTAAGAGACAGAGGTTGAGTGGGCCTTCTCATGGAGAAGACATATTCTGAGCTGAAGTAATGGATGAGGCGAATAGGAAGAATCACCATCCAATGCGGCTGCTCCTACAACTTCACGAATGACAGACAAGGGAATCCGCCTGGGATCCTCAAATACGACCAAGTGGATCCTCTACCACCAATGATAAAATTGATGATCAAGAGAATGTTCAAGTGGAATATTCTAGCTGCTACTTGCATTCCCAACAGTTGCATCATTAACACTTATGAAGAGGGTTATTGGATTCCCCCACACATTGATCATCATAATTTTGTAAGCCTTTTTGCACTGTCTCGTTCATGAGTAAAAGCAATATTCTATTTGGAAAAGAAATTGATATAGTTGGCCCTGGTGAATTCAGAGGAGCTATGGAGGTTCCTCTTCCAGTTGGTTCAGTACTTGTCCTGAAGGGCAATGGTGCAGACATTGTCAAGCACTTCATTCCAGGAGTGCGACACCGTAGGGTGCTGGAACCTTCCGCAAAATGGACGACAGTAAAATACCGTATGGATTCCAGCAGGACCCAGAATTGGAGGAGTTATTTTCATATGAGCTATGAGAAGGTTGTACCTCTAAGTACATGCAAAGTAACTCTTATGCTGGAGCATGACTTAGAAGGTCTGCTTGATCAAGACCTCAACATACCCGGTACAGAGGGTTCACTTTCTTTCTTTTAATAACATGACATGTATCTGATTTTATTTAGTCTACGATGTACTCATAGTATGAGATGATTCTCATTGTATTTTGACAGGGATTACGTGATGTACCTTTTGAGGAATTAGCCTATATCTGATTTATGGCATCCCTTTTTGGAGCAAATTAATGGAAATTTCTCTCAAATTGTTCCTATTTGTCAGTTGCCTTTTTATGCAATGGATGAAAGCCGCGGACCACGCGATGGTTCAAAATTTCAATGAACAAAGAAAGAAACAACAAATCTTCAACAATAAATAAAACATAAATGAAAAATAATCACCAACAAATAAACAATAAAAAAATTTTCTTTTGAAAATCAACTAAATAAAATTAAAACTTTAAAAACATATTTTGAAAAATTAAATTGTGATAAAAACGATAAGAAAATAAAACAAACCTGTTGAGTGGATTCTTCCGTTTTTAGAATTTCGTACTCTTTGTGCGCGCAATACAATCATTGTTATCTACACTAGCTTTCTGCACATCCCCGCAAAATTTCACACTCTACACAAAAAACTCACAAAGCTTTACATATCTCCTTCAACAAGATCAACCTTTTTCATATGATACATTTATGTAAATTCAACGCTACTAACCCTCTTTTGAGAATTGACCTAAATTTCAATTCTCATTTCTGAATCAGTCCTATATTTCTGATTCATTACATTTGAGGTCAGTCCTTATATTCTGACACCCTCTTTTGAGAATTGACCTACATGTCAATTCTCACTTCTGAATCAGTCCTATACTTCTGGTTCACTACATTCGAGGCCGCTCCTTACAATCCGACACCCTCTTTTGAGAATTGACCTACATTTCAATTCTCATTTTTGAATCAGTCCTATATTTCTTATTCATTACATTTGAGGACGGTCCTTACATTCCGACACCCTCTTTCGAGAATTGACCTACATTTCAATTCTCATTTCTGAATGAGTCTTATATTTCTGATTCATTACATTTGAGGTCTATCCTTACATTCCGACACACTCTTTTGACAATTGACCTACATTTCAATTCTCATTTCTGAATCAGTCCTATACTTCTGATTCACTACATTCGAGGTCGGTCCTTACATTCCGACACGCTCTTTTGAGAATTGACCTACATTTCAATTCTCATTTCTGAATCAGTCCTATATTTCTGATTCAATATATTTGAGGTCGGTCCTTACATTCTGACACCCTCTTTTAAGAATTGACCTACATTTCAATTCTCATTTTTGAATCAGTCCTATATTTCTAATTCACTACATTTGAGGTCGGTCCTAACATTCCAACACCCTCTTTTGAGAATTGACCTACATTTTAATTCTCATTTCAGAATCAGTCCTATATTTTTGATTCATTACATTTGAGGTCGGTCCTTACATTCTGAAACACTCTTTTGAGAATTAACATACATTTTAATTTTTATTTTCACATTTTTGATTCATTACATTTGAGGTCGGTCCTTACATTCTGACACTCTCTTTTGAGAATTGACATACATTTAAATTCTCACTTTCGAATCAGTCTTACATTTCTAATTCATTACATTTGAAGTCGGTCCTTACATTCTGACACTCTTTTGAGAATTGACATACATTTCAATTCTCATTTTCAAATTTTTAATTCATTACATTTGAGGTCGGTCCTTACATTCCGACACTCTCTTTTGAGAATTGACATACATTTCAATTCTCAGTCCTACATTTATGATTCATTACATTCAAGGTCGATCCTTACATTCCGACACCCTCTTTTGAGAGTTGACCTACATTTCAGTTCTCATTTCCGAATCAGTTCTACATTTCTGATTCATTACATTTGAGGTCGGTCCTTACATTCCGGCACTCTCTTTTGAGAATTGACATACATTTCAATTCTTACTTCCGAATCAGTCCTACATTTCTGATTCATTACATTCGAGGTTGGTCCTTACATTCCGACACTCTGTTCTAAGAATTGACATACATTTCAATTCACATTTTCACATTTCTGATTCATTACATTTGAGGTCGGTCCTTACATTCCGACACTCTCTTTTTATTTCTGATTCATTACATTTGAGGTCGGTCCTTACAGTCCGACATTCTCTTTTGAGAATTGAATACATTTCAATTCTCAGTCTAACATTTCTAATTCATTACATTTGAGGTCGGTCCTTACATTCTGACACCCTCTTTTGAGAATTGACCTACATTTCAATTCTCATTTCTGAATCAGTCCTACATTCCTGATTCATTACATTTGAGGTCGGTCCTTACATTCCGACACTCTCTTTTGAGAATTGTCATACATTTCAATTGTTACTTTCGAATCAGTCCTATATTTCTGATTCATATTTGAGGTCAGTCCTTACATTCCGACACTCTCTTTTGATAACTAACATACATTTCAATTTTCATTTCTCATTTCTAATTCATTACATTTGAGGTTGATCCTTACATTTCGACACTCTCTTTTGAGAATTGACATACATTTCAATTCTCATTTTCACATTTCTGATTCATTACATTCGAGGTTGGTCCTTTCAACTCTCTCTCTCTTTTTGAATTGATATCTAAATTTCAATTCCCACCTCGGGGTCAACACTTACATACTGATTCCTATCTTTTGGAAATCTTTGAAGTTTCATAACTTAAAGTCCACTCTCCAATCCCCAGCGAGAGTCCCTACTTCTCGACTTGATTAAACACACACCTGCTAATTCCTCATCGGAAACAAATCACACACAACTCTACACGTATTTTTAGGTCTGTTGACATAGATGTTGTATTGGTTTTTGTTGATCTCGTCGGTCAACGCCAATATGCACGGTGTGCTTGCCCAACACATCACACCTATTGGGGGTCCATTTGTTGACCTCACTTTTGGTTGAGGTTTAGTTTTTTCCTCTTTAGTAGCCTAAGGTCTAGCCTTAGGACTTTCCTATTGACTATTCTTAGAAAACTAGAAAAGGCACCCTCACCATTAGAAATCCTAAACTCTTCTCTACTCAACTTGAAGTTCCACATGTTGGTCTCAACCTCTAAATACTTAGTAGGTGGGGTCACTATGGGGGAAAGTCAAGATGAGTCATCCTTAGAACTGCTGGACCTTAAGGTTGACCCTGGGAGTTGGTCTGGTGCTGAGGCACTCACTACACTTATCTGCACCCACAATCACTCACAACCCTAAAACTCAAATTTCTAGCCTATGTGCCTTAATCTTTTTTGGATACTTATGTAAATGGACCCCTAAAACTACCAGCCCTAAGGCTATGGTTTTGCTAAGACCACTATGCAGAGGACCCAAAATGGGGTTTCCATTGGTCCATGGCTTGTTGGTAAAGGTTGGTACCTCAACTCTATCAAAAATACCCATCTTGGCCTTTTGCCCCAAACACCCCCAAATTACCAAAATACCCTTACATAGCCCAAAATCCTAAAAATTCCAAAAAAAAATCCCAAAAAAAATCTCAATAAATCCCAAATATTCCCAATTTCATTTTTCTCAACTACCACATGACCCAATTTGGCCAATTTGACCATCGTTAACAAAAATCCCCAAATTTTTTTTTAAGGGCCCAATTTCCCCAAATTTAACCCAAATGTCCATCAATTTGATATCAATTGACCCAAATTCCAATTCTAAACTCAAATTCAATTTTGATATGACCAAACTAAACCAAATCCAAGGCTAATTGTCCCATGATTTGAGCCCAATTTTGATTTAGGTCAAAACTCCAATTTTGACCATATGACCTAATCTTACCAAATTGAACCCATAACCTAGTTAATTGGCCCCAATTAATGTTGAAAAATCTTCATAAAATTATTATACATCAAAATCAACCATCAATTGGTCTTGGTGAAGTCTCAAATCCATTTTATTTTGGCCTAAATTCAAAAATCCCATATTTAGCCCCAAATTGGCTCAGTCCCCAAATCTCACCGAATTGATTGCCTTCACCCCCAAATTGGCATCCAATTCATGTTGAAAACTCTTCATGAGGTCCCTATTGCCTATTGACCATTTAAAATAATAAATTTGGACTTATCCCAACGCTAACCCAAGCTAGACCCAAGCCTAGCCCAACATGACCAAATTGACTAAAAATCAATATTCCCTCAAATTGACCCTTCAATTGAGCTCAAAACCACTTCCATTCTTCACCAAAGTTGTTTATTATGATCATCTACACTAAATGCAACAATCAATTGAGCCAATTGACATGGCTAACCTAGCCCAAACTATGATCATCTAAACCAAATGAAATAATCAATTGAGCCAATTGACATGAATAACCTAGCCCAAACCCAAGTTTTGTTTTCAAATTGACCTTTCAATTGGGCTCAAAACCATTTCCATTCTTCACCAAAGTTGTTCCTTGTGATCATCTACACCAAATGCAACAATCAATTAAGCCAACTGACATGGCTAACCTAGCCCAAACCAATCATATACACTAAATGAAACATTTATTTGGGCCAATTCAAATGGCTAACCTAGCACAAACCCAAGTTTTGGTCATTTGCACCCACTTGGACCCATGCACTAAATGTGACCTAACCACCCTAAAGTCACAAAATTAACTCCATCACAGCCATTAGTTGGACTTAGTAACCAGTCCAAACACCATGAAACCACCTATTTCAAGCCATGGACCAAAGGTCCCCTAAATCAAGGGATATTATTTCTAAAAATGCATGTGCTTAAGATATCCTTACCAAAATTAGGTATTATTGCACTAAATTGTCGTGACACCTAGAGCCCAGCTCATCCATGGAACTTCACCCCCATGGAACTTCACCCAAATCAAACCTAGAGCCCAGCTCATCCAAATTAAACTATGGAGCTCCTTTGTCCTCCACCTAAGCACCACATTACACCTCCTAATTGGCCATGATAGCCATGACAGCCACCATAACCCCATTTTTATAAAATGCCACCTCTATGGCTGTCAAACTAAGTGCTGAGATTTCCTTAGTGAGACCTGTCCGAACTTCACACAAAGCTTCCCTAGGATCTCCTCAGTGCATTCCAACCATTTTCCCTCACCAATTCCCATTGTCAGAGCTCAATTTTGAGCCTGAAACCTTGTCGGAAACCAGGACAGAACCCAATACATCTCCACAGTTTACCCAAACTCAAATTAACTCTACCCACACCTTCACAATAGTAAAAGAAGCCAAAGCTCCATAAAATCCCCCTTCCACAGAGCCTCTACCACTGCTCTAGACCAACACCCAAATCCGACCGTGATTGAATTCATACCTAGGCCTTACACCAAGATCAAGGAATCAATCCCTAGCTTCTTTGGATCATAACAAACGTGCCAAGACCCTCTGATTGAAGCTTCACTTCTAAGAGCAACGTTATAAAACCTCACCTCATCCCAAGCCTATTTTGATTCTTCATTTACTTAGAGTTAATTTGATTGCTTGATTGTCATATGGATGTGTCGTCTCACTTAGACGAGTCCATAAGATCAAACCCGAGATGATTTGGTTGAGTCTAAGCTGAGATCTTAGGGTTTTAGTGTGGATGGTCACGGGATTATTCTTTCGGGGATGATGATGGGAACTGTTTGATCAAGCGTGTATCAAATGAACGAGGGAGATCGAGTCGAACGATGGTTCAAGACATAAACATCGATCTGAGTCAGCAGCTATGTGGATGGCAGTGTCCAACCAGAGCGCGCCACGCATGCCTTCGGAGCCTTCATAGGTTGAGGTGGCACGCGCGGTTTAATTAGAAAAATAGGGCTTTTTCTATTTATTTAAATACTCCTAACTTATAAAATCCATAACTTTATACAGAAAAATCACAAAAATAAAATAAAAATACCCCCTTACTCAGTAAACAAAGGAGAACAATTTGAAATAAATTTCAAGTCCATTTAATGCATAAAATATTTTAATTATTTAAACACTGTTTGGGATCATTTAATTCTCCATGTATATTGATACATCAACTTGGATTGAAATTTTGGCATATTGTAGCCTCTGTCAAGGGAAACATTCTCTGATTTTTCCAAAGTCAAAGGAGGTTCGTATATAGAGATCCATATTTTTCAAGAGCTTGCACATTATTTCCTTAAAATAATCATGTAAATTAGCATATTGATTAGAAAATTCTAAAAAATTTTTGGAAGGTCGACTATGATTAGAGGACCTTTTGAAAATAATTTCATGGGTCAAGTCATTTAAAATGCATTTAAATTTTACAAACACAAAATCACTAAAACAATTAATTTTGGAGAATATAAACATTTAAATGACTTGATTTTTTATCTCCATTATGGTTTATGATCTAGAGAACTCACTATAAAAAGTTCAAATATTTTGAGTTCATTTGATAGTTTAAATTGATTTTTAAAGATAAATGCCACTTTTAACACTTAAATGATTTTTAAAAATCAAAATAAAACTCAAAAAATTATGAAACTTAGTATCTTGAGTTCTCTGCAATCAGGGATATTTAATTAAAATAAACTAATATTTAGAATAAAAACTTGATTTTTAACCAATTTTAAATATTTAAAATAATTAAAAATTCATAAAAAACACAAAAAAAATAAAATTCATGAAAATGTTCTATATTGCTTCCTAATCATTTAGGAATAATTAAAATATTTTTCGTGATTTTCTAAATAGAGATCTTGAATTTCAAAGCTTAAAAATAAATTTTAAAGTCTAAAAATGAGTTTTCACTAAAATAATTTCAATAAATCAAAGAAAAATCAGAAAAATATGAAATTTGATTCTTTGGGTTCTCTAATCTCAAAGAGATTTTTCAAAAAATACAAAACTTAATTTTCATTATTTAAAATATTTTATTTTTATGAAATAATCCATAACTTAAAATAATTCTGATAAATCACAGAGAATTCAAAAAATCATGAAATTTGGTTCAAAGGCTTCTCTGGTCTAGTTCTACCTCCAGTAAAAATTTCAAAGGATTACAATTTACCTTAGTTAAGTTAGGAGTTTTCTTTAAAAAAATCCTGTTTTTACATGAAAATAATTATATAAAATAAATTAAATTCTGAAAAACTCATATTTTCTCCTCTAATGTCTTAATTGACCCATGAATGAGGTAGGATAAAAATTTCAAAGTCATAAATTTGAAATTAGAAGTGTTAGAGCCTTAGGGGCAAATGTTTAATTTTGGAAAATTAGCCTTAATTAACATTTAGGCTTAATTTAGGGAGGGAAATGGGCAACCTCTGATCTTAATCCATTTATTTGATTTATGAAACACAAGGGATTAATTGGTAGAAACCAATCTCACTTTCATAATTGAAAAAATAAGTTAATAAATTTCTAAACCATTAAAATTTGGAAGTTTATTAAAATTAAATGATCCTGGACTTAGGGGTATGATTTTTGAAGTCACTAATTAATCAATTTAATACCCCTATCTTGATTTTCAAAAAAAAATCCAAATCATGAATCATGACCACTTAAAGCTTAACCTTTTAAAAACTAATTAAGACACTCACATAGATCTTAAGGGCATAGTGGTGACTTAGGCCAAATCAAAATTGATTAAATGAGGATTAGAGAAATAAACATAATATAGTCAAACATCCTTGAAACACCACTAAGCCTAATTAAAAAATTGGCTAAGTGTTCAGGTTACACCAACTTGCCCTTTAAGGAAATTCACTCACATAATTTTCAAATTAAATAATAAATTATAATTACCCCCTTCTTAGAGATAATTAAGACATCAATGTTCAATGAGCATTAGAAGTATTTACAGGATGAACCATTAAGTAACATAATAGGTTTAAATGAACTAGAGGCTTTTCACCAGTTGGTGAGAGGGAGGCATGGACCTGCTTCCTCCTCCTAACTTGTTGGATAGCTCAGAGGTCTATTAAACTTAATATTATTTGCTCAATGAAATCATCCTTAATTAAACTTTTAAGGACTCACCAAAATACAACATAGAGTTAGGAAAACCACCATAACTTTACTTTTTCTGTTCTTCATAAATGCCCTCACATGCATTTTTAAGTTTCAGATGGTAGAACGAGAAGACTCGCTAGGTACGCTTTTACAGTTTATAGTACCGTCTTTCTTATGCCCTTTTCCTTACATGCTTTATGCTTACGTTAATTCTTTTTATACTTGCATTTACCTACATGTATGAAAACAACATAAACTTGCATGTTAACAAAAACCAAAACTAAAATCAACCAAGATAAAATCCATCGCCACAACATTCAAAATATAAAACAACTCAAAATTTAATCACAAACATCACACAAAACGATGATGGGGAATCCACCGGAGGAGGTAACCTAGGTTGCTAACAAGGCTTCCCATGGTTTAAATGAAATTACGGAACTCAAAAAGTTGGGTTTAGTAAGTTCATTTGAACTAAGTAAATCCAATAGAAAATAGTGGTACCAGAATGAGGGAACCTTAGGATCCTAACCGATGTCGCTCTAATACTCTTTAATATGCCCCTATAAAATTTAGAGAACTTCAACCATAGGGCCACCTGATTTGACATTCTAACTTGGCACACTAGAAAACTAAAACTCATCGCGGCAGGAGCTTGGAGCTAGCATGGTGGGCAGCACGACCATCTTCAATAGCAAAACCTGTCTTCCCTAGCGAAACCAATCTTCCTTCCTTAGACTTAAACAGTAAATCCCTAGGACTTTGAGGTTGCTTGCCTATGCAACGTAAATCCTCATCTTATCTTTAGGCCTTTGTATTGCCATGTTATACAATATAATCCCTAACTCGTCATAGGATTCCGAGGTTGTCATTTATCACGACCTAAATTCTCATTTCTTCCAGTCTATTTGTGTGAACGTTTCACACGAATGTAAGCCCTAATTAATAAAAATGGCAGGATGAAACACTTAAATTTTTCTCTTCTAAATTTAAGCCAAACATTAGGATAACTTGGGAAGTCACCGAGGTTTGCCTCTGGATCCCTGACATCCCCTTTTTCTTCCTCCTTTGGATTCTACGTTAAAATGTTCCAAATTTGAACAAATCCCCTTTCACACCTCTACGTCCGATCTCATTGAAGAGTACTACCCTTTGAAACTCCTTGAGGATAATATTTCCTGATTTTTATCGAGTCTTCTTAGATGAATTTGGTCATTTAAGATGTAATTAACTATAGGGGCTTGCCCTTATAGGAAGCATGTCCAAACCTAGCTTAATATAAACCCTATTTAATCTTTTATATTAAATAGGGGAACTTATCAGCAAATAAAAAGGTTTCGCAGACCAAATGTACGTCATACTTCCATTAGTTTATTTGATCGAGTCTCATCCTCAAGTTTTGTGTTTATCCTTTGGGATAGATATAGGATTTGAGATAAAGCGCTCTTTCATTTAAACTATGAAAAATATGGGGTCAATTTGATTTCATATTTATTTAAAACTATATATATATATATATATGTATATATATATATATATATATGTATATATATA
>JXCR01106565.1:61012-82563 GCA_002079205.1 Phalaenopsis hybrid cultivar
TATATATACATATATATATATATGTAAATTAAAACATCCTTCCAAAGCAAGCGACGAGATTTCGATTCCGGTGACCGAAAACTTCTTACGGGCAACTCCCCACAAACGAAATAGCGCCAACAAGGGATAAAAGGAGAAAGAGATTGAGTGAGAGAGAAAAGAGAGGGGGAGAGAAAGGGAGGTGGAAGAAAGGAAGGGAGGGAGAGAACAAGAGAGAGAAAAGATGGTAGAGGTGGTAGAGGGAGGAAGAGAGGGGATGAGAGAGGAGGAGGGAAATGGAGAGGGTGAGGGAGAGGGAGAGGGAGGGGGTAGGAGAGGGAGAAAGCATGAATGAGGGAGTGGGAGAGGGACAGTGTAAGAGAGAGGGAAGGAGTGTAAGAGAGAGAATAATAAGAGAAGAGATAAAGGAAGGAGAGAGAAGTGAGAGAGGTTTTAAGGAAAAGAAGGAGGGATAAACTTATAGAGAGGAGAGAGATATGAGTGGGGAAGAGAGAAGGGTAGATTAAGAAGGTGAGAGAGGCTAAGAGAGAGAATAGAGATTGTGCAAGAAAGAGGGGGAGAGAAAGAGAGAGTGAGAGGAAAAGAACGAGGGGAGGGACAGGAAAGATGGGGGAGATGTGCATGAGTTAGATAGAGAGAGTGGGAGAGAGAGAGTGTGTGTTGGTCGTCAAATTGAAAATTGTCAGTCGCCGGAATATGAATATCTGACTTAATTTAATATATGTATATATATACTTTTGAAAAGTAATATTTTAATTTTTAAAGTTACAAGACTGAATTGATCCTATATTTTCAGGAGTTTAAATAAAAGAGCCTAATACTTCAAGCGATGCATCTATCCCAAAGGGTAGACACACTACTCACTGGTAAGGCTCATTTAAATAAACTAAAGAATTTATGACATCTATTTAAGTCAGCTAAAAATATTTTTTTATGTTGACTGACAAGTTACCCTATTTAATAGGATTTTTAAAAGTTTTGTAAAGGGCAAGATCTTATAGTTACTTACCTCTTAGATAACTGAAGTCACCTATGGAAGCTCTCGATAAAAATCAGAGGATATTTTCTTCAAAGAATTTAAGCGGAAAGGACTTTTCAAAGGTGACAAAGAGGTATTAAATGAGATGGCTTAAACCTGGAACATTTGATTTTAGAATTCAAATAAAGAAGAACTAGGGGATGTCATGGATTATGAGGAGAACCTCAGTGACTTCCCAAGCTATCCTATGGTTCGACTTCAATTTCAAGAAGAAATTATTTAAATGTTTCATCCTGCCAGTTTTATTAGTTAGGGCTTATGTTTACGTGAAACAGTCGCAGAAATAGCCTAGAAGATGTAAGGATTTAGGTCATAATGAACGACAACCACGGAATCCTAAAACAAGTTAGGGCTTAAATTGTATAGCAAGGCTATATAAAGGCCTAAAGAAAAAGTTAAGGATTTATGTCACACTGCGAGGATAACCTCGAAATCTTATGGCTTGTTGCTAATTCTAAGGGAAGATGTGTTGTTGCACATTACTATTGTAGAAGGCTGCCCATAAAGTTAGCTCCAAGCTCCTTAGTGAAGTAGTAGTACTAAAATCTAAGGTTTTAAGGTTTAAATGACAAGTTTAAATTTTAATCATTATGGGGGGTTAAAGTTAATTAGAGTGACATTGGTTAGGATCCTTTGGTTCCCTCGTCCTGGTATCACTATTTTATTTTAAATTTACTTAGCTTAAACGAGTTATGAAACTCATTTAAAACGGGGAGATCTCGTTAGCAACCATAGGTTACCTCCTCCGAGGGACTCCCGTAAATTCAAAAGGATGTTTTATGTTTAGTGATATTTCATAGGATTTATAATTACCTTTGAAACAATTTGTTTAAGATTTTTGAAAATGTTGATGAATTTTTAAAATGTTGTTTTGATTTTGCATGTAAAGTGAAGTTTACAATCAAGCAGTTATAATATTTTGCAACAAAAGTAGATTGCAGAAACTAAAATGATAGAAATTAAATAAGACTATTAAAAGTGTACATGTCATCTTCTCGGCATTCCCACTGAAACGTTAGAACTTACAATAGGTATATAATTTTACTTGGAATTAAATAAATTGAAAGAGTCGATGAAGGTGTATCTAGCAGACTCCAAACTACGACTTATTGAGTCCCAAAAGATCTTAGTGGATGAGTTTAGAACAAAATATAACAAATTCAATTTTTCCTTCAAAATATTCAAGAGATTCCAAAGTGTTCGGGGAATGAACTTGAAACAATTTGAGTTCATTTTTAATTTACCATATCGTTCTATTAATCATCTAAGGTCAAGTTAATAAAGGTTACCCACCTACTTGGTGAACTTTGACATTTTGATTACCCAAATGACATGATACTCAATTAATCAGTTAATATTTCATTTAAGATTTATGTAGGTGAATTCCCACAAGGCAAGTTTAATTCAACAAAGATTTGTACCCACCACTAAAGTTGTGCTTGTGGTGCTTAGAGATGTTTATCATTAATCATGTTACTTTTTCTAAATCCCATCAAATAAGTTTAAATATCGATCTTAGATCACCACCAAGCCCATAAAAATCTTAATGGGAGAATTTAAAATCATTAAAACATTAAATTTAAGCTATACATATCCTTATTGAAAGATCATATCATCCAATTGCGCGCTTAAAATAAGTGTACTGTCATCCTCCCTACTTAAGCCCATCCCTTCAATTTCATTTTATTTTGATTAACTTCCAAATCTTGATAACTTGTATTGTCATCCTCCCTACTTAAGCTCATTCCTTCAATTTCATTTAATTTTGATTAACTTTCAAATCTTGATAACTTAGGAAATTATAATTTTACTCTTATTATGGAAAGGTGGCAAATTAGTTTCTACCCTCTTAACCCATTGTGTTTCAATCATCCAAGAGTATTCATTAAGATCAAAATTACCCAATTTACATTTAATTAATCCAAAATTTTAATTAAGTTGCCAAAGTCTAAGATGACCATCTTGCCTTTGGGGCTCTCCATCTCATAATCCATTAAGCACAATATAAATGACTTGAAAATTTTAGAGTGATCTCCCTATGATGCAATTAAAACATCAGAGGAGAAAATGTGGTTTTTCAAAATTTAATTTAATTTAAAAAATTATCTTATCTTAGAAACTAGGATTTTCAATATTAAGTTATTTAATCATTGCGAATATATATTTTTTTTGTTTATGGGAGAAATATTAGAGGTTCCCTTAGGTCAAAGAAAAACTTAGGCAACATACGATAATTTTCTAAATTAAATTTTAATTAATTTTTTAGTTATGTATTGATTTTAATGATTTAATTAAATGAAAATATGTCTTAATTACCAAAACTTATTTTATATTTTTATTAAACCTCTTTGTGTCCAAAGAACTTAGAGAAACAAACTTTTTATTTTTATAATTTTTAATTTATTTATTATAATTATTTTAATGAAAAATAGGAAAAATACTTTGTAGGCCTTTAAAAATTTATTTTTAACTTTAAAAAATTAGGAAAAAAAATTTAATGAGTCCCAAGTGACCACAAAAACAATTAGGCACATTTTGAAACACATTTGTATTTTCAGAATTTTTAATTATTTAAAGTTATTTTTAATTTAAAATATAGTTCGAAAAAGAAGTATTTTCTTAAAAACAATTTTTATTTTTTCTAAGTGCCCCTGATAACAAGGAACTCGGAAAACCATATTTCATTATTTAATTTAATATACTTATTTTTGTACAAAATATAATTTTCCTTATAAAATCAACTTTAATGTTTAAGTTTAATCAAATAAACTTCAAATTTTTACAGTGAATCAACATGATTTTTACACACAATGTGGGATTCATTTTATCCATCCGATACACACAGGATGGGACGGCTCTCCGTCATCATCCCCAATTGCTAGAGCCCGTGAACCACACAACTTCTATACCTAAGATCTCGCTTAATACCCAACAAAATCACATGGGGTTTATTCTTACACCTTCTTCTACTAGAGACAAACACATCCAAACAGTTACAATGCTATGAAATTAAACTTCACTTCACAATTAGAGAAAACTAAGCTCAAAATTAGGGTTAATGGCTTATACCTTTGTCTGAGAGGGGAGATCTTTATCAGATTCTTGTGGAAGCTTCAGTGGAGTCCCACAAACCTCCTAGATGTGTTGGTTTTCTTTTGTGTAATCTCTAAGTAGAATTTTAATGAATAAAGGTGCAATATTGGTCTAGGAGTGGTTTAGAGAGCTTAACAGAAGGGGATTTTAGGGAATCTTCTTCTCTTGCTTTAGGTAAGCTCAAGAGTAGTTCAATTTGGAGTTTGAGGGAGTTTAGAGGATGGCCAAAATTTTTCCTGATTTTGAGCTCAAAAATTGAGCTCAGGTAGCGGGGGAAATGGCTAAGAGATAGTTGTAATGAGCTTAGGGAGTCTTGGAGGAGCTCTGGGAAAACTTTGGCAAAGTTTCCCCAAGAAAATTAGTTAAGTCCTATCTTGGCCATGGAGGAGGTGGCTTAAATAGAGGTGGAATGGGTGGAGCTCAGGGCTTCAATTCAAGTGCAATGTGGAGCTGAGGTGGAGGGTTGCAGAGTGCTAAAGACCAATCAAGGTTGGACAGCTTGGATGGGTGCATTGGGTTTAAATTTTAGGGGGTAGCTCTCAGTTTTGGGGTTTTCTGACCATTAGGCTAGCCGACCAGGGTGTAGGACGTGATCAGCCAACCAGGTGAGCCAGTGGGAGAGTTAATGATGGCTAACCACTAATGGTTAGTGATGATGGCAAAGATATCTTGGTATAGGCCCAAAATGGGGTGAAATACCCTAAATCAATGGACCATTGATCCATAGCTCATTTAGGGTGGGCTACATGGATCTAGTCTGGTCACTAGAGTCCAAATTGTGGTTATAGTGGCTTTAGTTTGTTCAATTTGGCTTGACTTGGTCAACTTTGGTGCATGGGTTTAATTTTGGGCATTTTGGCTTGGAGTTGGGTTTATGTTGGGCTATTCATTACATTTAGCTCAATTTGTTGATAAAAAAGATGTAGATGACTATCACAGGAAGTTTAGAAAAGATTTGGAGTGATTTTGAATTGATTTGGGGTTCAATTTGGTGAAATTTAAACATTTGGTCAATTTTGGGGATGTTGGGTTAGACTTGGGTTTGAGTTGGGTTAGAGTTTAGCTATGGCCCAATTATTGGATCAATCGGGTCCATAATATTGTGAAGAAGAGTTTTGGATAGAAATTGAGTGGAAATTTTTGGGTTATGGGGTTCAATTTTGTTGAATTTGGGGACATGGCCAATTTGGGGCAAAAATTGAGTGTTTTGGTCCAAGTTAATTTTGAGTGAAATTGGGACATTACCAAGCTCAATTGAAGGTTCAATATGATGTGGGGAAGTGACTTAAAGAGTTTATGATGCAACTTTTGGGCAATTGGATAGATTTGGGGTTCAATTGAGACAGATTTTTTTGGGGTCAAATTGGAGCTTTTTGATTTGGGTTGAAATTAGATTCATATGTGAGTCAATTGGGCTTGGATTTAGTTTTAATCAAGGTTAGACATGATGATTTTAAGTTTAGAATTGAAATTGGGGAAGGTTGTGATCCCATTTTTGATATGTAAGGATTTATGAAGTTGACACCACTACAACGCCAAAAACTTGATCCTTATATGAAAAGTAAGTTGTGTAAAATATATCTAATTATAGGCAATTAATAATGAGATTCTACACAAGTATACATATCATTATTAAGTCAGAGTGGACTTTCTATTTAAGCTCCAAATATCGATCCCACGGGGAAGGTGTAAGTTAGCAATGATAAATTTTAACAGGAAATTTACAGAAAATCAAACGAAATCACTATCACTAATTTCGAATGTTGAGATATTAAACAAAATTAATTACTTAACTATTAGCAAAATTAAAATGCAAATTTTGAATAATAACTACTAATCTACTAACTATGTTTATATAATGAAGATTTCTTATGTGAAAAAGCATCCTTCCCACTACAATGAAATTCTGGTGAAATGAGATGAGATAAATGTTTATAATATTTATTGTGCAGAATTTTAATTTCTACCCTGATATAGTGCATAGAAAATCATTGAATAATATTAGTTTTAGTCCCTAAATCCATGGCTAGGCTAGGAGGATAATGGCCCCAACTCTAGCGCTCCCACTTCCCTTCATTTGAAGGCTAATTCTGGCTTTAGTTTTTAAACACTAAGACCAAATTGGGGATTTTAGTCTGTCACCCTAAAGATTCTCTTTCTACACCAAACACAGAAATTTTATTTATTTATTTGCACTTAATTTCTTGAACAAATTTCTCCTTCATGAAATCAAATGTGACCCTCATATTGTTGTAGAACTCAAACTCCATTTCCCTGATTAAATGTTTCACAACATATTTTAACAAATCAATTGTCCAGATTGAAAAATAAATTAAGTTTGAAGTTGAAAAGTCATCACAATTTATTTTATATTTTAATTATGGCACATTCATTTTATCTCTTCATTACACCATATCTCAGAGTAGGGGGTAAGATAGAGGGAACTACTCAAACTTTATGAGAAAAATATGATAGAACACAAATTTCATATATAAAAGAAAGTTCATACAACACTAAATAAACAAAAAAACTTATCTAGAACTCTTTCTCAAAGCAAATCCTTTGTAGCCTTTTGTTAGAAATGCAGAAAGAAGAACTCTCTCACTTTTCTCCTTCTCCAACACTCTTACAGAAAGTTTCACACTAAATCTTACCACAAAAACTCTAAACTATGGAAAAAAAATTACTAATTGACTCCAATATGGTGGTGGAATGAAAATGGATTATGAAAATGTGGTGTGGTGGAACATTGTAGAGCAAAAAATAAATGTAGAGGAGCTGATTTTCTGATGAAATTCGGCCCCAAATAAAGCTCAAGGTCGGTTCTCTAAAAGGTGCCTCCAAAAACTCTTCAAAAATCATTCAAATACATCGAACCTTCTAGAAATGGGTTTTGAACCGCCTTTAGCACCATCAGTGCTAGTTTGACGCCGTTAACGCTGAGTAAAAATTCTCTAGCTTTTGGTTGTTCTGCACCGTCGACACTAACCTTGGCGCTGTCGACGCTGAGTATTTCCTCAAAAATGTCATTTTGACTCCAAATTTCATCCTTTTTGCTTCCTTTTAACTTTAATCGTTAGAAATCAACAACCTGCAAGAAAACATCAAAATACCTTCCATTAAAGTGTAATATCACAAAAAATAAATATAAAATATGGGTCTAAACTGCATATATTTTCAGTGTATCAAAATCCCCCAAACTTACATGTTACTTGTCGTCAAGTAACTTCTCTACTACATAAAAATATGACTTAAGGTAAAGAATTTTACTTTTGGACTTCCATATTTTAGTTCTCTAAACATAATAGTTTAACTTAAGAAAAATTTAAAATGATTCCAGTTAATACTAAAGGTGTAAAGATATTCAATAATTAAGTCTAACGTTTTAAATCCTCTAATTATTTCAAAAAAAATTGCAATTTGTTATATTAAAGTGACTTAGGAAATTCATTTGAAAAAGAACTTCAAATTAAGTTAATATTCAAATTAAAAGTTTAGAAAATGTATCTAAGTCTTTTTCCTTAAGTTGATTCAAGTGAAGCCAATTTTTAATTAGGCATCTTCTCAAGCTTCTCCCCACATCTTTTCTTTTTCTTTTCTCTTTTTTTTCCTTTTCTTATTTTCTTTTTTCTTTTCCATTTCTTTTATTTTTTTTTCTTTTTGTGAGGATTACTATATCTAGATAGCCTTTAATGATTTTGAACTTCACTATCCTCTTCAAAAAGTTAAAAACTTTTTACATTTCTTCACTTAACAAATTTATGTTAACTTAAAGGTTTCATAAAGTTTAATTCTTTTCTTTTTACATGAATCTTTTAAGATTTTTTTAATATTTCAAAAATACAAATTTTCTTTACTAAAAATAGAAAAACATAGTCTTATTCTCATTTACAAAACATTTTAGCCCATAAAATTAACCTTTATTTTTGAAAATTTTTACTTAAATTTACTATATATTTAGAAACATAAATATAGTTATCCTAGAGTTAACCCTTAATACCAAAGTTCATGTTATCTTTAAAATTTTGAAAATTTTGTTAAGTAAGGACAAATAAAATTAAATTCTTTCGCTCTTTCTAAAAATGATTTTTCTTCTTCCCCCCCAAACTTAAACTTTTAAAAGAATTTTTTTACATGAAGAACTTTAAAAATGAAGGGTGAAAGAAAGCATTAAATACTTAAAATAAATTATACCTATTGGAGATTCTTATTTTTGAACATAAATTTTGAAATACTATAGGTGCTAATAGGAAAACTACAAGGCTAAAAACATTAAATTGCAAATAATACATATAAAATTTGCTGAGAAAGAGCTAATCACATTACAGAACAAAGTGCTAAAAATAACAACAGAACTAAACTAAATTCTAAAAATTAAAATTGTTTTTCATAATATAGTTTCACATAGTATAAAAATAGAGTCTCAACAACAACATAACACAAAAAATACAATCACACAGTATAAACACATACAAACAAACAAACAAAAAGATCACCCGTCATCGTCTTCCTTATCATCGACATCTAATGCTGATATGGAGTATAAGTAGGGTGAATAGGGAACTGAACTGTAAGGTCAGCCCTCATGTATCTCACTAATGCATCATCATAAGCAACATCATACTCAAATTTTTGGTGAATCAGTTCATCACTGTGAGCTTTTCTGGCCTCCATATTCTGCATCATATGATCCACCCACAAAATATCTCCATGATGAATCATCATCTGGTCCAACAACTCCCTATTGTTGGGGACACTTGAAATAGGCTCACTAAAAGTAGGGGTTCTATAAGTAGAAGGAATATTCCTGGTCTGTCTTCTAGATCTCCAATCAACATGGGACTCGTAAGTCTTGATTTTAGCAGGCTCAATCGGTCTCTGAGGCTCAATCCTCTCCTCATCAGGTCTGAAATCAACTCCTGCATGCTCACATTGTGTGTAAATGAGAATAGGGTGTGTCAATCCACCAATGGTCTCTTCAAGAGCAATAGATTGAATGTTCATATAAATGATAAAGCCTAGATTTATATCCATCACTTGCTGAATACAGAAGTTCAGGATGGCTTTATCCTTGGTCACTTCACTATGATGGTTTGTTGGAATCATCCTCCTAGAAATAAAATAATGTCAAGCCTTAGATACTACATTTAACATAGAAAGGGGAAAGTTGACTTTAACTCCATTCTTATTTTCCAAGACCCTTTCTCACGAGGTAGAAAATAAATAACTTCATCTAAGGCTTGATCTAAAGCAGAAAATGAATGATATTGGCATCTATTAACATCTTCTAATTGATAAAACTCATTGATTTTTCTTGGAGTAAATTCCACCCTTTTTCCTCAAACAAAAAAAAAATCATCAAAAGCCTCAGGAAGGATGGCAAAAAATTCTATCACAAGCCCAACTATCGCATCGGTAGTAAAATAGCAGAAGTTTTCCCACTGTCGAATGATAATCAATCGTTCAACTTCTCCTCCCAATTTTTTAAAACCACAGTCTTGAATAACTTTTTTATTTTCTTGAAGACTATGAAATTGAGCACTTACTCTAAAGCTAATAAACCATTGCTCGTCATATTCTAATTTCCTTTTGCTCGATCTAGGTGTCATAGGAAATCTAGAAAAATTTGAAAAAAATCCGAATAAATCTCAAAATTTTGAAAACCAAAATGTAAATTACTTTAAACTTAAATCCACAAAGTAAGAGTTCTTCACCAAAGAATTTTCTTAAAATCTCTGAAAAAATTTCAAAATTTTGGATCTAGTCAATGTGAGAAAAATCTTTGGTAAAAATAAAAACTTTTTACTTTAAAGTGTAACTCTTACCTAGAGAAGATGAAATTTGAAGTTCCTTTGCCTCTAAATTGCCTCAAATTTGCCCAAAATCAAGCCCTAGGTGCAAAACCGAAGGTTGAAGGTGACTTAAGTGGTAAAAATGGTGGTTTGTAGTGAAAATTGTGAATTAAAGGGTTAATTAGTCGCCCTCGGGTCGAAGGCGCCGTCGTTGCCAATGTCAGCACCGTTGGCGCTGAAAGACCAGAATTCACTATTTTGACTTTCAAATTTTCAATTCCCTTTCAATTTTATTCAAAGTTTTTAGTATTTTTAAACATAAATTTTTATCTAAGTTCATAAATACATATTTCACAAACAATTACTTTCACAAACAACAACAAACTGTCTTTTCTATATGAAAATACACTTCTTATAAACACATTTCACAAATCATAAATTCACACCTAATAAGCAAACAAATTATAAATCAACATCAAAATCAAGCCACAACACTAAATGCTGACACAAAATTAAACGCATAATCAAAGTTCAGAATTCTAAAGCAAAAACAAACCAAATCCTCACAATTACACTAAACACAAAAAATTTTAAGCAAGTAGAGAATTCACAATCTTCAATCATTCAACCTCATCTTCAGTGCTTTCACCTTGTCTAATATCTCTCATAGATTGTTAATGAAAATATAAGTTGTAGAAGGATCACTACGGGAATTGATCTGTCAAATTTTCTTCGATCAACCCCTTTTCTTTAAACATTTAAACTAATCCTGCTTCAAAAATTCAAGTGTGATCAAAATTCTCTTTCATTCTCCAATCTAAGTGATCAAATAGGTAATTGAGACCTTCCACTGCATTCATAATACTTTGAAGTTCTCTTTAAATTTTCTTCAATTTCTTCTCTAAAGCAAGCAAACTTCCAACTATTGGTGGCATTAATGGAGTTGAAGCATATGAAGAATTATATTCAATAGCATTTAGTGCTTCATTTCCATTACCAACATACTGATCATCAATAGGAATCATGGGCTCCCACGGTTGTAAAACTTTTCCCCAATTTTCATATGGCACTTGGGATTGGCTGCAAATTAGAAAAATTGTAGAAAGATGCCCAAGTCCATAAATTGGCCCATTCATAATGATTCCCATCACAAATTTAAATATAATTGAACCTATATCAATAGGTTTTTCCATTTGAATACAGTAGTTTAAAATAGCACTCTCCTTAGTGACTCTACTGATCTTCATAGTGGGAGTAATTTTGCACAAATAAGGAAATGCCACTGCTTTGAAATTGGATTATGTGATAAAGCAGGAAAAATATAATATCCTTCATCTCGTACTTCCCACATATCACTTTCATCTGTCAGAAAATTATAAATATCTTGCATCAACTCTCGTATGGGAATAAAATTTGCATAATGATAAATTGGAACATTTTCTCTCATATACAATTCATTAATCTTCGCAAGAGTAAATGGTATAGCCTTACCTCGTATGAAGACAACTCGTTGGGTAATTCCACATAGATTTCATAGAACTCTTTCACTATAGGTACAACAACAACAACAACAGCAGTGTAACACAGAACTTTCCATCACCTTTGTAGAATTATCTTGTCAACTAGGCACTTGGATTGATCAACCCATGATTAACAAATCCTCTTTCCTTGATCAATCTCTTGTTCGTAATAACTTTATCATACAATCTCTGTGCATCGAAACTAATAAAATTTCTTCTATTAAAAACTCTAAACTTTGAAGTATTTCTGGAATTGGAAGCCATGAAATCCAAAAATAGAAAGTTTCTAGGTGTCCCAGGCAGTTTTTAGGACTTTAAAATCACCTCCCGACAATTATTATGGAGCAAAATCCTGCCAAAGTCTGCCAAAACTCACAGGAACCATCCAACCACACTCAGCGCGGCCGGAGCTCTTAAAGGGCGTTGCCGATGCTGAGTTCATTTTCTTGGGTGTCGTCGGTGCCCATTCTTGCGTTGTCTGCGCTAGTGGCCAAATTTTTGTGATTTTCATTTTTCGTTCAATTAGATTCCAACATTTCTTCCAATACCAATAAGAGACTTAATTTATAATAAATGCAATTGCATAGGATTATTATCTACTAATATATAAGACAATTAACAAACTAAATAGTAATACATAAACATATAAGTATGGGTTGCCTCCCACAAAGTGCTTGGTTTAACGTCGTCAGCCCGACATACCATTTGTTTAGTTGGGTTGACTAAACATTAAAGCTTCTTTAAATTGAGGCATGTCCTTCATAATAGTGTTTCAGACGATTCCCATTAACTTTAAATATCTTTCCAGTGTTAGGGTCTTTAATCAAAATAATTCCATAATGATAAACTTTAATCACTTTAAATGGTCATAACCATCTAGATTTCAATTTTCCTGGAAATAATCTCAATATTGCATTATATAATAGAACTTCTTGTTTAGCTTCAAATTTCTTCTAAATAATCTTTTGATCATACCATATTTTCATTTTTTCTTTATACATTTTTGCATTATCATATCCTTCATTTTTAATCTCCTCAAGTTCATTGAGTTGCAATAATCTTTTCTAACCAGCATCTTTTAGATTAAAATTAAATTCTTTAATAGCCCAAAATACTTTATGCTCTAATTCTACAGGTATGTGGCATGTTTTTCCAAATATCAGTCTGTTTGGGGACATTCCTATATGAGTTTTATAAGCAGTTCTATATGCTCATAATGCAATATCAAGTCTAGCAGACTAATCCAATTTATAAGGATTTACAACTTTTTCTAAAATGCGTTTAATTTCACGATTTGATATTTCTGTTAGACCACTAGTCTGAGGATGATAAGTAGTGGAGAATCTATGCATAATATCATACTTCTTAATTAATTTTTCGATTCTCTTATTCTTAAAATAAGATCCTCCATCAGTAATAATTACTCTCGACATTCTATATCTTGTAAAAGTATTTTTAATTAAAAATTTAGAAACACTCCAAGCATCACATCTAGGTACAACAATAGCTTCAATCCAGTATAATCAACAACAAGTAATATATATAAGTTTTCAAATGAAGACATAAATGCTCCCATAAAATCTAATCCCCACATATCAAAAATTTCAACTTCCAATGTGTAATTTAGAGGCATTTCGTTTCTTCTAGATATATATTCTACACATTGACATCTATCGCATCTTTTAATATATTCATTAACATCTTTAAAAATAGTAGGCCAATAAAATCCAACTTATAAAATTTTATATGCAGTTATATTTGTTCCAAAATGTCCTCAAAATTCAGAATCATGGCATCTTTAAATTATATGTTGAGTTTCTTCATAAGGCACACATCTTCTAATAATTAGATCTTTACATTATTTATATAAATATGGGTCATCCCAAAAATAGAATTTTGAATCATATATAACTTCTTTAATTGTGAATTCTTAATATCAGGTGGTAGAATATCACTTACAACATAATTTACTATATCAACATACCACGGTACATCCATTTCATCAATACTATATATTTGTTCATCTGGGAAATTCTCTAAAATTTCATTTGTAAAATTAGTTAATATTGTTGTTTCTATTCTAGATAAATGATAAGCTATTTGATTATCATTTCCCTTTCTATCAATCACGGTAAAATCAAATTCTTGCAATAGAAGTATCCATCTAATTAATCTTGGTTTAGAATCCTTCTTTTGCATTAAATATTTAATAGCAGAATGATCTGTATGCACTATACATTTAGTTCCCATTAAATAAGGTCTAAATTTATCAAAGGAATAAATAATAGCTAATAACTCTCTTTCAGTAGTAGTATAATTAATTTGAGCTTCATTTAGAGTCTTACTAGCATAATATATAACTTTAAAACCGTTATCATGTCTTTTATCCAAAAATAGCCCCAATAGCATAATCACTAGCATCGCACATTATTTCAAATGGTTTCTCCCAGTCAGGTGGTACTATTATTGGTGCAGTGACTAATTTTTTCTATGATAATTCAAATGCTTTTATGCATTCTTCATTAGAATCAAATTTTGTATCTTTTTCTAAAAGTTGGCATAGAGGCTTATTTATTTTTGAAAATTTTTTTATGTAACGCCTGTAAAAACCAGCATGTCCTAGAAAACTTCTTACCTCTTTAACACTAGTAAGTGGTGGTAATGTTTCTATAACTTGGATTTTTGTAGAATATGCCTCCATGCCTTTTTTAGAAATTTTATGCACGAGTACAATACCTCCTGCAATTATAAATTGACATTTTTTTTCCCAATTTAATACTAAATTGACCTTTTTACATACTTCTAGAACTTTTTCAAAATTATTAAGGCATAATTTAAATGAAATCCCAAATACAGAAAAATCGTCCATAAACACTTCCATTCCATGTTATATAAAATTACTAAAAATTGACACCATACATCTTTGAAATGTTGCAGGTGTATTGCATAGTCCAAAAGACATTCTATGAAAAGCAAATGTTCCATATGGGCTTGTAAATGTTGTTTTCTCTTGATCCTCTAGAGCAATTGGAATTTGGTGAAAACTGGTATATCAATCTAAAAAACAATAATACTTATTCCCTGCCAATTTATCCAACATTTGGTCTAGAAATGGTAAAGAAAAGTGATCTTTTCTGGTGGCCATCTTTAATTTTCTATAGTCAATGCAAATTCGCCAACCAGTTACTTGTCTTATTGGTATTAATTCATTTTTCTCATTTTCTTCAACAGTCACTCCTCCTTTCTTCGGGACACAGTGAATTGAGCTTACCCAAGCACTATCTGAAATAGGATATATAATTCCAGCATCTAACCATTTTAAAATCTCCTTTTAAACAACTTCTTTCATTATTAGGTTTAATCTTCTCTGAGGAGCAGCTTTCGGTTCATATTGTTCATCTAATAAAATTTTTTGCATACAAATTGAATGACTAATTCCTTTAATATCTGCTGAAGTCCATCTGAAAGCCTTTTTATACTTTTTCAACAATTCTATTAACTTTTGTTCCTGAATCTCAGTTAACTCAAAGATATAATAACCAGCAATGTAGATGACTCTCCTAAAAATACATACTTTAAATGGGTAGGTAATATCTTTAATTCAATTTCAGGTGATTTAATACTTCAAGGAATAAGATTTTTACTATCATTTTCTAACAAGTCCAACGTTTCTAATTTTCCTTGAATATAATCCAAATCTTCTTCTTTAATTTCATTTTCATTCTCAAAAATTTCTCCTTGATTAAATTTATCTTCTAATACTTTCTTAAATTATTCATTACTTAGATAATCAGCTACTTCCATTACGAAACATTCATTTTCTTTATCTATTGTAGGATATTTCATAGCTTTTGCAATATTAAATTTTACTTCTTGATCATTAACTCTCATTATTAATTCTTCTTTTTGTAGATGTATTACAGCTCTTCCGGTTGTAAGAAATGGTCTCCCTAAAATAATAAGAATCTATTTATCTTCCTCCATATCCAATACTGTAAAGTCTACAGGGAAAATAAATTTATCCACTTTTACTAGTACCTCTATAACTCCTTTTGAATAAGTTATTGATCAGTCAGCTAACTTAAGAGTTATAGTAGTAGGGGAAATTTCTCCCAAATCTAAACGTTTAATGATTGATAAGGGCATAAGATTGATACTCACTCCTAAATCACACAAAGTATTTCTATAAAAATTTTCACCAATTTCACAAGGTATAGTAAAACTATCAGATTTTTTAATTTTTCAGGAAGCTTTTTCTGAATAATAGCACTACACTTTTCACTTAGTGCAACGGTCTCATTATCTGTAAACTTCCTTTTCTTATTTAGTATATCCTTCATAAACTTTGCATAACTTGGCATTTGTTCCAAAGCTTCAACAAAATAAATATTTATTGTTAACTTCTTAAGGATTTTGAAAAATTTGTAAATTGTTTATCTTTATTCTTTTGCTTTAGTCTTTGAGGAAATGGAGGTAATGGTTTTCTAAAGGAACCTTTGTTTGTTCATTTTCCTGTTGATCATTTTCCATTTCTTCCTTCTCTTCATCAACTTCACTTTCTCTTTGGATTCTTGTTTCAATTTATTTTCCACTTTGTAATTGAATAGATTTAATTTTCTCTTTATTTTGATCTTTTGGATTAACTTCCACAGTACTCAGAAGAATTCTAGAAGGTCTGTTAATAAGTGCGGTAGCAATATGTACTAATTGATTTTCAATATTTCTAATAGAAGCCCCTTGATTCTGTATTTGATTTCCCATATTTAACATCAATTCTTCCATCATCAACTTCTTTTCCTTAACTTATGGGTTAGGATTAGAGTTAAATCCTGGAGGATAATAAGGTCAAAAATTAGGATTTCCTTTATTGTTCAGATTTACACATGGATTCACCAAATTATTATAATTATTCCAACTAAAATTAGAGTGATTTTTCCATCAGGGGTTAGAATAGTTAAAATAGAGATTGTTATTTCAATTATATATAGCGTTTAAAGATTCATACAATGGTTGAGTGTCAATAATTTGTCCTAGTGAATTTTCCTCTAATAATGGGGGTATTTGAGAATAGTTCACTCCTAATTGATCAATCTTTTTAGAAATAGCAGCAATTTGAGGTGCCAAAATAAGCATTGCATTAGATCATGAATACTGACTACTCTCTTAAGATTTACCCTTTCAAAGGGCCATTTAAAATTGTTAGTAGTCATTTATTCAATTAAAGAATATGCTTCATCAAAAGGTTTTGACAGTAATGATCCGCCCGCAACATTGTAAAAAGTTTGAATTATTAACCAATCTGGCAAAGCATGGTGCAGACATTTTCAAAGAAAATCCTTAAATCTTTCCCAGGCTTCATATATTGATTCCCCTTCAAACTGGCAAAAAGAGGTAGTATCATTTCTAAGCTTAGCAGTTTTCGAGGGTGGAAAATATTTAGTCAAGAATTTTTTGTGATAGTTCTCCCCAAGTTCTAATAGATCCAGATGCTAATGAATTTAACCAAGTCTTGGCTTTATCCCTCAATGAAAAAGGAAAAAGTCTAAGCCTAACAACATCATTAGGCACTCCGTCATATTTAAATGTAGGATAAATTTCAAGAAAACTAGCAAGATGTAAGTTAGGATATTCAGTAGGTGATCCTCCAAACTGATTATTTTGTATCATTTGGATAATAACAAGTTTACGCTCAAATTAATTAGCAAAAACATCAGTGTTTTAAATAGTTAAATGAAGTTCATCTGCTGTCAGATTTGCATATTCTTTTAAAGGTCTTTGTCGATTCTCATTTAAAGGATTTTCTATATTATTTGTCATTTCTTTCAAATTCTTAAGTTCTCTTTATTCTTTTCGAATCTTTCTAATAGTACATTCTAATTCTGAATTGTAAGGTACTAAAACTTCAGATCTAATTTTTCACATAAATAAATAAAGTAAGCGAAGTAAAATTCTTAAATAAACTCTTAAATAATTTTTTTTTATTTTTGATTTTTTATATTTTTTTATGTTTTTCTTTATATATTTGTATATATATTATTTAAATTTCCTAATTTATCAAAACTATTTAATTTAATTAAATTTAGCTATTACCTTCCCGGGTAACGGTGCCAAAAACTTGATCCCGATTTTGATATGTAAGGATTTATGAAGTTGACACCACTACATCGCCAATACTTGATTCTTATACGTAAAATAAGTTTTGTAAAATTTATATAATTATAGGCAATTAATAATGGGATTCTACGCAAGTATACATATCGTTATCAAGTAATAATAGACTTTCTATTTAAGCCCCAAATATCAATCCCACGGGGAAGGTGTAAGTTAGCAATGATAAATTTTAACAGGAAATTTACAGAAAATCAAATGAAATCACTGTCACTAATTTTGAATATTGAGATATTAACCAAACTAAATTACTTTACTATTAGTAAAACAGAAATGAAAATTTTGAATAATAACTACTAATCTATTAACTATGTTTATGTAATGAACATTTCGTATGTGAAAAGCATCATTCCCACTACAATAAAATTTGATGAAATGAGGTGAGATAAATGTTTGACAAATAAGAGCAATTTTAATTTTCTACCCTGATACAGTGCATAGAAAATCATTGGTTAATCTTAGGTTTAGTCCCTAAATCTGTGGCTAAACTAGGAGGATACCGGCTTCCACTCTAGAGCTCCCACTTCGCTTCACCTGAAGGCAAACTCTCGCTTTAGTTTTTAAACACTAAGACAAAATTGGGAATTTTAGTCTGTCCCCCTAAAGATTCTCAAATTCTACACCCAACAAAGAATATTTCCCTATTTATTTGCAATTATTTTCTTGAACAAATTTCTCCTTCATGAAATCAAATGTGATTCTCACTCTGTTGTAGAACTCATACTCCATTTCCAGGATCATATGTTTTACAACATATTTTAACAAATCAATTGGCCAGTTAAAAAGTAAATTAAGTTCAGAGTTGAAAAATCATTACAAATTATTTTATATTTTAATTATGGCACATTCATTTTATCTCGTCATTTCACCATATCTCAGAGTAGGGGGAAAGATAGAGGGAACTACTCGGACATAATGAGAAAGATATGACAAAACATAAATTTCATATATAAAAGAAAGTTCATACAACACTAAATAAACAAACAAACATATATTGAACTCTTTCTCAAAGCAAATCCTTTGTAGTCTTTCCTTAGAAATGCAGGAAGAAGAACTTTCTCACTTTTCTTCTTCTCCAACACTCTTACAGAAAGTTTAACACTAAATCTCACCACAAAAACTCTAAACTATGAAAGAAAAATTACTAATTGACTCCAATATGATGGTGGAATGAAGATGGACTATGAAAATGCGGTGTGGTGGAACGTTGTGGAGCGAAAAATGAACGTAAACAAGCTCATTTTTTGATGAAATTTGGCCCCAAATAAATCCTAAGGTCGGTTCTCCAAGAGGTGCTCCAAAAATCTCTTCAAAAATTGTCCAAATACATCGAACCTTCTAGAAACGGGGTCTGAACCGCCTTTGGCGCCTTTGGCGCCGTCGGCGCTAGTCTTGCCCCGTCGGCACTGAGTAAAAATTCTCCATCTTTCAGTTGTTCTACACTGTCGGTGCTGACCTTGGTGCTGTCGGCACTGAGTATTTCCTCAAAAATGTTATTTTGACTCCAAGTTTCATCTTTTTTGCTTCCTTTTTGCTTTAAGTTCTAACAATCAACAACCTGGAAGAAAACATCAAAATACCTTCCATTAAAGGGTAATATCACCAAAAATAAGTATAAAATATGGGTCTAAAAATGCATGTATTTTTGGTGTATCAGGTTGGGATCAAATTGGTGGACATTGGGGGTGAATTGGGGTAATTGGGCCTTTAAAGGCAATTTGGGACTTTTGGTCAAAATAAGTCAAATTGATCAAATTGAGCTCAATGGAGTGGTACAAATTTTTTTTGGGGACATTTAAAGTGATTATGAAGGTTTTGGGACAATTTGGGTCACCATGGGTATTTTGGTAATTTTGGCAAACTGAGGGGTTTTTTGGTAATCTTGAAATTTTTAGGGGTGTTGTGGGTAATTTGGGTAGTTTCAAATGGTTTGAAAAGATTTTTGAACAAATTAGGGTATTTTGTGTAATTTTTGGAATTTTGGTCAATTTTGGGGTTGCAAGGGTAATTTGGTATTTTAGGTAGATTTAAGGGAAAAAGACTAAGTTAGGTATTTTGGTAAAATTAGGGTGTCAATCAACCTGCTTGAGCCATGGACCTATAGAATTCTGTAGTTTGGGTCCTCCATGTACTGGTCCTAGCTAAACCCTAGCCTAGGATTAGTGGGTCTAGGGGACCATCTACGTGAGTCACCAAAAGGGTTAAGGGAACAAAGTTAAACAAGTTTGGGTTTAAAGTTATGAGTGAAAGTGTAAAATGCAAGTGTGCATGTGAGACTAACCCAGGCCACACCACCAGATGGTTAATCATAACGTCAAGTTGTTCTATGGGGACTCCCCTTCAGCTTCCCCATATTGACCCCACCTACTAAGTGCTAGAGGTTAGGACCAATATGTGGAACTTCAAGTTGAGCAAAGAAGAATTCAGAGTTTCTAATGGTGAGGCTTCCTTTTCTAGTCCTCTACGAATAGTCAACAGAAAAGTCCTATGGCTAGACCTTAGGCTACTAAAGAGGAAAGACTAGACCTCAACCAAAAGTGAGGTCAACAGAGAGAAAGAGAGAGAGAGAGAGAAAAGAGGAAACATGCAAATAAAGAGAGAGAGAGAGAGCAAGCATGAGTAAGAGTGAAATAAAGAGAGAGATATGAGGGGAGGAAGAGAATAGATAGAGAGAACTGTAGAGAGGGAGAGTCATAGTGACAGAGACAGACTAAGAGAGATAAAGTAAGAGCATGAGAGAGAGGAAGAGAGAGACAAAGAGGATAGTAGAGAAAGATAAATATAGAGAGAGAATACAAAGGAAAAGGTTATAGGGCAATGATGTAGAAAATGAGACAGAGCAAGTGAGAAAAAAAGAGAGAGAGAATAGAAATGAGAAGATAAGAAAATAGAGTAAGAGAGAAGAGGGAAAGTTGGAGCGGGAGAGAGTTAAAAAGAGAGAAAAAGAAGAGAGAGCTAGGAGGGAGGAAGAGAGAGTTGAAAGGCATGGGAGAGACACTGTGAGATAGTGGGAGAGGGAGAGAGGGATGGGAGAGTGGGAGACAGAGAGATGGGGAGAAGAGAGGAAGAATGAAACAGGATAGAGGGAGGGAGGGAGGGAGGAAGAGAGGGGAAATGTGAGAGAATAATGATATAAAAATAGGGATAGAAAGGGAGAGCAATGGATTGTGAGAGAGATAGAGAGAGAAAGAAAGAGGGTGAGAGATAAAAAGAAATTGAGGAAGGTAGAGAGAAATAAGGGAGAGAGCGAAAGGGACAGAAAGAGATTGGTAGTGGAAGAGAGAGTGAAACAAAGAAGATAGATATAGTTAGAGAAAAAAAGGAGGGAGAGAGGGAGAGAGTGGGTAAGAGAAAGATAATAAGGGTGAAATAGTGATATAGAGAGGGTAGGATGAAAGGAGGGAGGGAGGGAGGGAGGGTAAGAGAGATGGAGAGAGAAAATATAGATAATAGACTGAGAGAGAAGATAGAGTAGAGAGAGAGGTAGTGAAGGAGGGAAGGAAGAATAGTTAAGGAGAGAGGAGAGATAGAATAGTGAGATAGAGGGGAAGAGGGAGTGTGTTATAAAGAGGGAGAGAGAGAAAAAATGAGGGAGGAAAGAAATATATAGAAAAAATGGTATAGAGGAAGAGAGAGGGAGTGGGAAAGTTTGTGAGAGAGATAGAGATATAGATAAATTGAAGAAAAAAAGGAGGAAGAAATTAGAGAGAGTGAAAGAATAAAGAGAGCAAGCTAGAGCAAGAAGAAAAAGTGAGAGAGTTGGGGAGTGATAGATGGAGGAAAGGTCAAAGCGGGAGAGCGAGAGAAGGAGAGAGGAGGGAAAGCAAGAGCGAGGGATAGAGAGATAGATAGCAAGTGAGAGTGAAAAGAGAAAGTGAGAAAAGAAGTGTTATAGAAAAGAGATATAAAGAGAAAAGAAATAGAGAAAGGAATAGAGAA
>JXCR01106568.1:0-65164 GCA_002079205.1 Phalaenopsis hybrid cultivar
AAATAAGTCCAGAATGTCCTAGACCTCCACTAGTCTCACTCCTTGCCGTAGTCAATATATTCCTAAGAATTATTCCCCCCACATTTATACTTTTGTTATTCTGAATACAGAAATTCAGAATAGCTCTATCTCTAGTTACCTCACTATGGTGGTAAGTCAGTAACAGAGTAGATGAAATGAAATAATACCACCCTTAGAGGTGGCATTTAACATGGAAGCATAAAAGTTTACCCGTTCTCGCTGATTTATCTTCCACATTCCTTTCCCATCAGTGAGAAAGTTAATCACATTATTGAGGGGGCCTTCCATTGTACTAAACGATTCATAGTGGCAAATGTAAGAATCTGGGACTTCATAAAAAGTTTTAATGCGGGCGGCAGTAAATTCCAAAGGAAGTCTACGCACTTGCACGATTCCATCTTTAGCATAAATCACACTGGCGTAGAACTCCTTCACCACATTTGCATCGGCTTTATTGGTGGTGCAACAAAAGTTTTCCCACCTCTGCTCTGCAATAACCTGTTCAATTTCTCCTCCCGGACTCTCGAAAACTCGATCTTGAATACATTTTATTCCTTGAAGTATCGAAGTGAATCGAGTTTGAGCCATCACATTGATGAAGCGTGAATCGTCGAACTCAAATCTTCTCTTTTGACGTGGAGCCATTTTTAATCTAATCAAATGAAAGAAAATTTCCAAAAATTACTTCTAATATGTAAATAATGGCTTCCAATGGTAATTCAAAGAGTTCAACATTAAGANGGATTTCCTCAATGTGGAAGAAATACATAGTGAAAATCAAGTATATTTAGCTTCGAGTGAAGCTCTTACCTAAAGAAGATCAAATCCGATGTCAAAACTTCTAATCCAAGATCTATCAAGCCCTAGTTTGAAAATGGCAATGATGAATAGTGGCGGTTGACCGATCAAAATTGCGGTTAAATAGGTACTTTTGCGATCTCGTCGACGGCGGGGTCAATGGCCCCGTCGGCGCGCTCTATTGTATTTTTAATACAAGTATCGGGAAATTCGCGTAGTCGGCGGCGTCGAGGGCGCCGTCGGCGGGCTCTATTGATTTTGTCCAAATTCTGTATTTTTGCGATTTTGATTAATTCTAAGCCTAAACGACATCCGTTTAATCTTTATAAACATAATTTTAAATAGTTAAATGATGTACTTAACACATACAGACTTTCACAAAACAAAACATCACATTTATATAAAAATTCCAAGAGATACAATAAACGTTACATAACACACCTAAATTAGGTATTTTCTGAACCTCAATACATTAATTCAGCGTCGCAATCCAAGCCACAACACTCAAAATGCTGAAAACAAAACATCTTATGCTTAGTCTCAACTATACAGAGATCTTTAAGCAAAATTCTAAAGCAAAGCAAATATAAAGTTCAAATCTAAACACACAAACATAAATGTAACATATGAGATCTACTACTCGTCAGATTCTGTGCTCGTGTCTCCTCTGAGATCACTCATTGATTGCACATGAACGAAGAGGTTGTAGAAAGGTCGGAATGGAAACTCTTAAGTAGAATCCTCCTCAATTAATTTCATCCTCTTCATCAGTCGTATCAAGCTATCTTACAAATGTCCATTGTGCGTGAAATGTTCTTTAATCCTCAAGTCTAAATGATCGAAGAAATCGGAGATATTATTAATTGTATTCATCACATTTTGTACCTCCTTTTCCAATTTCTTGATTCGGTGTAGGATCACCAAAGACTTATCAGGCACTAAGGGTTGTACTGGCAGAGAATTCTGAGAAGATTGATAAACTATCATAGCCATGTCATTTTCATCTTCAAATGATGACAGATAATTCTGAGAAGATTGATCAACTATCATAGCCATGTCATTTTCATCTTCAAATGATGGGAGAATTTCCAAGGTAGCAGTACCTTTTCCCAGTTTTCATAGGATACTTGGAACTACTGTAAATTGAGAAAATTGTTGAAGGGTGTCCAAGCCCATAAGTTGATCTGTGAACGATCAAGCCTAAGACTGACTTCACAATTATATATCCAATATCGATCGACAATCCCCTTTGGATGCAGTAATTCAAAATGGCACTTTCTTTAGAAACCTTACCAACCTTCATTGTCGGTAACAATTTCGCAGAAATGAAGAAGTGCCATTGTTTAGAGATGGGATTCAAAAGTGTTGAAGAAAAACTAACATACCCGTACTCTCGCATTTCTCAATCATCAGTTTCGTCCGTCAAATACTAGTAAATTTCATTCATGTGGTCTCTCATTGGGACGAAATTGGAATAGTGGCAGACAGGAACATTCTCTATCATATATAACTCGTTGATTAAAGGAGTGAAAGTAATCCATCTCCCTCAGACATAAACAATTCCTTGGTTAATTCCATGTAAATTTGCATAAAATTCTTTTACCACAGGAACCACCGGCAGTACTGTAGCACAACACTTCCCATTTTCACCGCACTATCGTTTCTTCAATATCCGTGGTGGAATTATTCAATCCGCGATTCACGAATCCTCATTCTTTGATTAATCTTTTCTTCATCAGCAACTTGTTACATATATCCGTGGTNNNNATATATATGTGTATAAGAGAGAGATATATATATATATATATATATATATATATATATATATTTATATATATATATATATATATTATTTTTATATATTTATATTGTATATATATATATTCTCTAAATTTCCAAATTTATTAAAACTACTTAATTTAATTAAATTTAACCGTTACATTCCCCGACAACGGCGCCAAAAACTTTGTCCTGATTTTTTTTAATCTAAGGATTTATGATGTTGACACCACTACAGCTCTAAAAACTTGATCCTTGTATGAATAGAAAGTTGTGTAAAATATATATAATTATTGCTAATTAACGATGGGATTCTACAAAAGTATACGTATCATTATCAAGTAATAATGGACTTTCTATTTAAGCCCGAAATAACGATCCCATGAGGAAGGTGTAAATTAGCAATGATAAATTTAATCTGGAAATTTACAAAAAATTAAACGAACTAACTGTCACTAATTTTGAATGTTAAGATACTGACCAAAGTAAATTACTTAATTATTAGCAAACTGAAATGCAAATTTTTAATAATGACTACTAATCTACTAACTATGTTTATGTAATGAAGGTTTCTTATGTGAAAAAGCATTATTCCCACTACAATGAAATTCTGGTGAAATGAAATGAGATAAATGTTTATAATATGTATTGTACCAAATAGGAGCAATTTTAATTCTCTACCCTGATACAATGCATAGAAAATCATTAGTTAATCTTAGATTTAGTCCTTAAAACTATGGCTAGGCTAAGAGGATGCCGGCTCCCACTCCAGAGCTCCCACTTCCCTTCACCTAAAGGCTAACTCTCGCTTTAGTTTTTAAAACACTAATATCGAATTGGGGATTTTTAGTCTGTCACCCTAGAAATATCCAATTCTACACCCAACAAAGTATATTAACCGAATTGGTGATTTTAGTCTGTCACCCTAAAGATTCTCCAATTCTACACTTAACAAAGAATATTTACCTATCTACTTCCCTTCACCTGAAGGCTAACTCTCGCTTTAGTTTTTAAACACTAAGACCAAATTGGGGTTGTCATCCAAAAGACTCTCCATTTTTACACCCAACAAAGAATATTTTTTGCACTTAATTTCATAAACGAATGTCTCCTTCATGAAATTAAATGTGATCCTCGCTCTGTTATAGAACGCATACTCTATTTCTCGGATCATATGTTTCACAACATATTTTAACGAATAAATTGGCTAAATTGAAAAGTAAATTAAGTTCAAAGTTGAAAAATCATCACAATTTATTTTATATTTTAATTATGGCACAATCATATTATCTTTTAAATTCTCTAGATCTTAGAGTATGAGGAAAGATAGAGGAAAACACTAAGACTTCATGAGAAAGATACGACAAAACACAAATTTCATATATAAAAGAAAATTCATACAACACTAAATAAACAAATAAACTTGTTGGAACTCTTTCTCAAAGAAAATCCTTTGTAGCTTTTCCTTAGAAATGCAAGAAGAAGAACTCTCCTTCTTTTCTCCTTCTGCATTACTCTTACAGAAAGTTTCACCCTAAATCTCACCGCAAAAACTCTAAACTATGAAAGCAAAATTACTAATTGACTCCAATATGTGGTGGAATGAAGATGGATTATGGAAATGTAGCGTTGTGGAATGTTGTAGAGCAAAAAATGAACATAGAAGAGCCTCTTTTCTAATGAAATTCAGCCCCAAATAAAGCCCAAGGTCGGTTCTCTAAGTGGTGCCTCCGAAACTCTTGAAAAAGCGTCCAAATACATCAAACCTTCTAGAAACGGACTCTAAACTGCCTTTGGTACCATCGGCACTGAGTAAAAATCCTCCAGCTTTTGGTTGTTTTGCGCCGTTGGTGCTGACTTTGGCGTTGCTGGCGCTGAGTATTCCCTCAAAAATGTCATTTTGACTCAAAATTTCATCATTTTTGCTTCATTTTTGTTTTAAGCCCTAAAAATCAACAACCTATAAAAAAACATAAAATACCTTCCATTAAAGTGCAATATCACCAAAGTTAGGTGAAAAATATGGGCCTAAAAATGCATATATTTTCAGTGTATCAAGTGGGCACTGGAAGGGGCTCATAAGAAGTTGGTCTTGATGCAAGCAGACATGAAAAGGGAGTGCGATGATTGAGAAATTTTAGTGATTAAGTTTAACGACTCTGTGAGGGCCAAAAAAGAGTTTCATCGTGTAATAACAACATTATAAAAGGAGAACACTGAGCTGAAGGAGAGGATTACTTCATATATCTCTAGGGAGTAGTACGAGAATTGTCGAGCAGAGTATTTTAAACATTGTGTGGATTATGTCACTAAGAAATTCATTTGTCATGGCTTGGTTGACCCCAAGTACTCTGACCAAAATTAGTTCTTTGCTTTAATCCTGCATGTACCAGGAGAGAGTTAAGAGGAGGACAGTTCAGGAGATGAGTAAGAGTTGACCACTTGATAGGACTTTGTAAAATGAGAAACTATCTTCTCTCCACTCAATTTTTTTTAGCTTGAAAGCTTGTTAGAATTATACAAAAAGAATTGTAATAATTTCTTCATATTAATAAAACAAAACATTCTAAATTTTTGTAATTACCTTAGTCGTCTGGGTTTGTATAAATTATTTGTTTTTCCTGAGACATTGGCCTTTAGACAGACTTACTCTTAGGTTGGCCTATAGATTTTTGGAAATCAACTTAATCATAGTGCTTCAATCTGTTAACTCTTCTTTCTTTCATGCACTTACGCCGTGTCTTCTTTTGAGCTAATATCAATCTTATCAATCTTTTTTTTTGCACGAAACTTGTCGTTACAAATGAGGGCGATGAACAAAGTTTTTCAGTGTGACTATTGCTCCAATTTTTGGATGTTATTGCTAGTGGGGAGAGAGACTCCCCAAGATAATCTACTGTACTGACTCAATTTTGTCCTTCAACTGGAAGGAATAAAAGACTTTTGATCGATTATATAGCAGTGATCAATTTCTCGCGAATCGCTTGGCCTCTTTTGACAATGTAATGCGACCATTTTTATGGATCTCCCAGGGACTTATCCTGGTTTTGCCCCCCTCTCCTGGTCCTTATCACTTTGTCACCTTGTACACACAGATCTAGTTGTCACCTAATGGGGTGTCAACTTTGGACTTTTGAGTAGGTCCCTGCATCTCTTTCACAGATCTTGTCGCAGGTGAGAAGGAAAGAATGCCCCAAGCATCCCAACCCGTCAACCTTTTGAGGGAATCTTGACTGAGTGATGGCTTAGCTTTATTGATTGTCTTGTAACCTCTGACCACTTTCACTCAGCGTTCGACAACCATAATTTCCCAGGGTTTATTAGACAAGGTTTGAGACAGGCTCAGTTTCTCGAGTACTTGGAATGTCCCCATAGAATTAATGGTGTTCAAAGGCAAGGTATGCTTTAAATTTTCATTTGATTATGACATATGTTTCTATTTTTAGGAATTTAACCATCATAACATCCCTTCAATGTCTTGAGTTGTCATTACTGGGTGGGCCCTCTGCAAGCTTTTTTATTGGGTGGGCCCCATTTTAAGTTATTGACCCTCTTCACTATATTATGTTCTTTATCTCCTTACCTTTTCATTATGAGTGCTAGCCTTAAAAAATTTTGCCAAGGTTGGCTACGGTTGGATGACTCTTAGCTTGGTTGGAAGCATGGGAGAACTTTTATCAATGGGTGCTGAAGAACCTCTGAGGCCCATGCCTCTTTAATTTCTTTTATTATCAAGTAGTGTGTCAATAGGAAGGATTTTTGTTGGGTAGGTTGTCAAACGTTACTCGAGTTGAGGTAGACTCCCAGTCAAAAATCCTTCTAACATACGAATATAGTTGACTTCCAAGAAAGGTGGCAGTGACTCCACTTACCCAGGAGGTCAATACATCCATTTGAATATTACTGCTGGACTTTCGGTGGTATTGGATTTCTGGACACCAGCATTCCAGGTGTATTTCTTAACAGGTCTAATGGCAACGGTTTCTACTCTCTCAATCTAACAGCTCCTCATCACGAAAAATTTTAGAAGAGAGTTGGAGTCTGAGGGACGACCCCCTACCTTTTTTGTTCTAGCTAAATTTTGGTTCCAATTTGTACTTGAGAAGTAATTGGATATAGAAAAGGTTGGAATGGGTTGAGCAATGGGAAGGAGGAATGAAGCCATAATTCTTTGAGAGAAGAAGGCAAACGACCTCCAACAAAGCTCTCGGTCATCAACGAATGGAAGAAGCATAAAACCAACATGTTCCCAAGGAGGATCAAATCCATTAGATGGTACATTTCTTAGAGAGATGAACTTGCAATATTCTTCTCTTATTGGCAGAGATGGTCGAGTTTTATCTCGTCTTCTTGAAGGAGATTGTCAAGTTTTTGGCTCACACGATGATGTTTGAAAGAGTCTATCTCATGGCAACCCACGAAAGGCCTTCGCCTTCCTATATTATTGTTTTGGTTTAAAATGTAAAATGTGTATCTGGTGTGTTTTTCGATCAAAAATGTCATGTAACTTTCAATTGGAAGAAAATGATCTTTTTAATTATTGTCATACTTTATTCCCCTCTCCCCTTACTTTTTGATGTACTTTATTATTGTTGTATCATGGTTGTCTCCTTATCAATCATTTCGTACTAATATTCATTTAACTTTTTTTGGGTAGACCAGAGTTTGATTGAAGAGGATGATTGTTTGATCAACCCAAGTTTTTTGAGTGTCCTAGAGAGCTGAGGCATTGAAATAATAATTTATTTATCTTTCATTGATTCAATCATAATTACAATGAGTAACTACACTTCCATTTATGTGCATAAGAATTAAATTCAAAACAAAAAGTTTTTCCCAGGGAAAAAAATACCTTAACTCATCTTCACACTATGCCCATGGGATTTCTTTTCTAACATATGTCTTTAGTCGTATGCCCCAGATGAGACGCGTTAGCAGACTAAACTATACTTTATATCTGGTCCAATTTGTCGACCATCTATCCGAGCTGCTAGGTCAGGCTACTTTAGGAATATATCACTTGGGACCAAAGTCTTCTCTCAAATATGTTTATCAAAATAATGAGTGGTGCAACTCTTAATCTTTTGCCACTGAAGGGCCAAGCTGGCTTGATTTTTCTCTGCAAGGTTGAGGGCTAGCATCACTTCTTCAATTTTAGCATGCTGCCACTCAATTAGTTCACCCCTGCGGAACCAAGAGGCCTTAATGACTCTTTGGTTATGATGACCATACTCAACTGGTAGCATGACTTACATTCCATGGGTCAGCATGAATGGAAATTGTCCAGTTATTGTTGAAGGCATCATTTAGATCACCCAATGCACCGATGGTAGAAGGTCCTCCAAGTTTCCCTTAGCTCCTTTGACCTTTTCCCAAAATAGTTTTAGGATGAGTTTGTTAGTTGCCTCAACCTACCCGTTTTTCCTAAGATGATTGACCAAGGTGAACATCAGATCAATTCCCTATTTTGCGCAAGTCCTTCGCTCACTGGTTTGCAGACTTAGTCCCATTATCAGTGATAAGGATGAGTTACAACCCATATCTGGAGATCAAATTGAATCATTTGAAAATCTAGAATGTGTCTCTAATAATTTGAGCAAATTGTTTTGCTTTAATCCATTTTGAAAAAAGTCGACCGCAGTTAAAAGTATCTTCCTCTAGCCTTTTGATGGAAGAAAAGGCCCAAAAATGAATAGTCTCCACATGGCAAATGACCAACCACTAAGTACTTGTTTGTAGCTTCTGAGACAATTGATGATGTAAATGTGTATATTGTTTATGTTGGTCACATCTTTCTTGTGAATTTCACTGCATCTTTTAGAATCATTGGCTAGAAGTACCCTTACTATTGCACATGACAAGCAAAAGTTTTTCCTTTAGAGTTGCTGCCACATTCTATAGAATGTACCTTACGAAGCACATCCTAGACCTCATAATCTCTCAAGAACCTCAGGTGTACCAAAGTAACTGACCTCCTCAATAATTAGTAGGTATAGGGCAGTTTTAATTTTAAAGTACCTCGAATCTTTGATTTTTTTTCTTTTATTTTCCCATACTCCAGGTAGTAAGCGTATGGATCCACCCAACTCTTGGTCCTGTTGATCTCTACCTCCATGAACTCTCATTTTTTGATCATTAGCACGATAAGTCTTCTGGATATTTCCCCCAAAGCTATGCATTTTGAGAGGATGTCAGTGACTTAACTATACTCTTAGCTAACGTTCTCGATTTTGAAGCTCTTGAATCTTCTAATTTCCTTCTTCATATTATCAAGGTATCTGGATTTGAGCAACCCTCTGGCTTCAAATTTCCTGCTAACTTGATTCACAATTAGGAACGATTCTGACCTCACTAAGAGGGCTTGAGCACCTATCTCATTGGTCAGGTGGAGTTTGGTGATCAGCATTTTTTTACTTTGCCTTATTGTTTGTGATGTTCCACTTTACTGAGATCAGTTAGTAGAGCTGTTCTCGGATCAGGCTGCTCAGAGCCAATCCTAATTACATTGTTGCATACTTGGAGGCCCCATCAATATATAGGGTCCATGTCCTTTCTTTAGTGATAATTCCTTGTCTCACTTCTCCGTCACAAAAAAATTCAGCTAAGAAGTTTATAATTTCCTTGGCTTTGACTGTCATTAGAGGAACATAAGTGATGTTGAATTTGATAAGCTCTACTTCTCACTTTATCAATTGATCATAGTGCTCCGATTATGTGAGCACAACATTTAATGGATGTTTCATGACCTGAATATGAAGCATCTTGAAATATGGTAGAAGCTTGTGAGCTAAAACAATTAAAGCGAATGTTAGTTTTTTAATAATTGGGTACCATTTTTTGGTTCCATGAAGCACTTGGCTGTCGTAGTAGACTATGTATTTTTTTCTCACCTCCTCTCGACTAGAATTGAGTTCAAAGCCTCTTGTCTAACTTTTAGGAACAGCGAGAGCTGTTTATATCGAGTTCATCTATCTAAGAATTCTGGATTTGTTCCTCCTTCTCATTGTTCGACTCTATTCCAAACTTTTTCGCATTAAGTTTCTTCATAAGCATGAATTAGAAGCAAAATGTAGAAGGGGCAAGAAAGGTTGGGGACCCTCTCTTGGACTCCTGCTCTCTTTTGAACTTTTCCTGCGATAATAAGCTATTGGATAAAGAGAGAGGAGAAATCGTTGCCAGCAAAGATGTCAAACCCTTCTGGTGGACCGTTGGGTTTCCAAGATCCAAGAACCTCCAAAAATCAAAGGTTTAAATGTATATGTTGATCTCCTAGGGATGTGGCCTAATCACCTCTAATCTTGGAAATCCTCTACATTCATTCATGGGAAGGATTTCTGCCCGCGTGTCTATCTAAACTAGAGCAATGTTTGATATGTGACCCAAGGAAAATCCTTCCTTCTCAGAGACACTAGAATAAGAAAGAAATTAAAGAGGCCCAGGCCATAGAAGCACATCAACACCCGTTGACAGAAGATTACCCTCACTTCTCGCTGAACGAAGAGTCTGCAATCCTCGTCAATTTTTTACAAATCTTTTACACAAAATGAGAAGGTTAGGAGATAAAGTACTTTCTTCAATTTTATATTGGGGGGAGGGACAATGACTTAAAGTGGGGTCCACCCACTACAAACGTTGCGGAGGGCCCAGCTAGTGATGACAGCTCAGGACATTGAATGGATTACTCGATGGATGATTTCCCAAAAAATGGTAAGGGATGTCATAATCAAACATGCTTTTAAAGCATCCCTTCCCTCCAAAATATATTAATTGTATTGTCCCATTCCCAATATTTTGGGAGCTGAGCCTAGCCAGATATTTTTTAAACCTTACTTGATAAACCCAGGAAGGTTATGGTAGTTTTGGCATCACTTTTTTATGTCACAAGTGTAAGGTCTCCACCTACATGACTCAAGGTAGTTTATGGTTTGTATGTAGCATCCCATGAATTAATACACTCATCCAGAACTCTATAGAACTTGTTCAAGGAGCTGGCAGAGATTTAGCCTTACTCAAGAGAGCCAACCATCGGAGAGACTCATTTAGGACACAATACATATTTGGAGCTAATTTTAATGTTTATAAGTGAAATGGCATAAAGCATGCTTGATTTCCTCTCTCTTTTGCACCTATTCATGGAAGATATTACACTTTTATAGAGGATATTTTCATGTTTTTCTTGCATGTATAATAAGAATAGGAAGGGAACTTGAATGAAATGTAGAAGAATTGGAATGAAACAAAGGTGAAAAGGTGATAACGGAAAAATTGGAGAATTGACACTAAGGCTCTAGCCTTTAGGAACCAAGACACTTCTCCAAGCACCTTGACAATATATCTATAGTTCCTAGATGTCATAATCCAGCCAACCAAATAGAGAGCTTGGCTCATATGCGCCAGCCTTGTGGTGCCTATGCGCTAGCTCTGTGACGCCTAAGCACCTGAACTGCCTGAGATAGTTCTTGCAATTTTTGCCACATGATTCAAGGAGTAATTTGACACATAAAGGAGGTTCCGTGGAGTATTTTTGAAGATTTGGGGAAGGGCTATATTCTTTAGAATGTTAGGGAGAAGTTCTTATGAATCCTAGAGTAGGAATTTTTTTGTAGTAGACTACTTTGTTTTTATTTGTCTTATGAGTTGGTGCGGAACTTATGTGTGATTATAAGGTAAGAACTCAACATTGTAGGAGGTTTTTGGAGATCCTTTGTCAAGGGGTGTTCATCACTTTTATGGGGGAAAAGCTAAGTATTTTGTTTGATTTCATCTAGTATTGTTTGTAAATACAATTCTAGTAGATTTGCTTTGTTTAAAAGGATCACTAGTATTGTTTCATTCATACGTTGTGAGTAATTCCTTTTTACCTTTCTCTTATGATCTCTAAGTGGGTAGTGTAGGATTGTATGCTGCTTTTGGAAATGGCTTACCATCTTTATCCTGATGAAAAATTTTCCATGCTTAATTTACTTTCCAGCCAATTGATTTATTAAAATATTTTATGATTCATAATGACTTGAGAGAGCTATGGAGGAACAATTAGAGTATTCACACTGAACTAGTGGGTGAAGGAGAATTAGTCTATAGAGTAATGCAAATATATGGGGAAATAAATATTTTATGGGTTCAAATTTGGATTTAAGGAATTAAAACCACTTTAATTAAACTTCTTTATGCACTCGGGAGAGGGTAAAGAAGAGAATTACTCATATTCGTCACTAGGCACATTTGTAATTTAAAGTATTCTGCTCTTGCACACCAATTAGATATTTGCAAGAGAAGGTAGCTGTATAAATTATTTTTCACCAATTTAATTATACTTAGTAGAGTTTCTTTCGGATTAACCAAATAAGATCAGTGCTAATTCATTAGTACTAGTAATCATAACAAAAATTATCTTTATTTCTAGGCTAAGAACTAGCTTTAGTAGATTAGAACTTGTCCTATGAAATTAACCACTCACTCCTTGTGGTATTGATATTTCATACTAAAAAATCAAATATTACTGACATGACACAAATACTTGCGTGAAACCCTAGAGTGCAGCTGCACCTAAACTGAGAGGGTATCAAGTCTTTGGCATCATTGACGGGGAGTTACAGTGTAGTTAACTTAGGAGAATTTTAGTTTAATTAATTAGACTTAGATTTGGGAATTTGAATGATGGTTTTATAGTACAAGTGTTTGTTTTCTTGAAAATGCAAAAGAAAACAGAAAAAGTTAATTTTGAGTGTTTTTTAGTGTGTTTGTGATAAACTTACTAATTAGACTTTAGTTAGTGAAGGCGTAGTTCAAAACCTGTAAGCTTGTACCCTATGATTCAGAACAAGAGAGCACTATTAAGAAAATTAGAAAATAGAGAAGACTTCACGAACTTGTATAAGAAATGTTAAACATTCAATAATACAATCTAGATCACCCAATACAAATTAATGATCATCAAAACTCGCATGGAACATTAAGTGATTACGCTAATACTACGATAGATGAAATCACTCATGTACTCAAACTCTTGTTATAGAAGCTAACACATTTGAATTGAAGCCTGTTATTATCCAAATGGTGCAGAATAACCATTTTGGGACCCCTTCTGAGGATCCAAATCTACAATTAGCATGTTTGTTAAAACTTTACGCTACATTTCATTATAATGGTGTATCAAACGATAATTTTGGACATAAGTTTTTTCTCATTTTCCTTGAAGGACAAGACTAAAATGTGGTTGAACTCATTAGCTCTTGAATTGACTTGAACTTAGGGTGACTTAGTCTAAGAATCCCTAGCTATGTATCTCCCACCAGAAAAAATGCTAAACTTAGGAATGATATTACTTCATTTTTCCTATCAGAATGTGAGTCATATTATGAGGCATGAGAAAGATTTAAAGAACTTCTTAAGAAGTGGCAACATCATGCTTTGCCCGATTGGTTAGATGTCAAGACTTTTTACAAATTTTTATTAGGATGCCTTAGATCTAATATTTATGCTACCACTGCTAGTTTACTAATGTCCAAGCCATTTCATTAGGCTTATTCTATGATTGAGTTGATGGCCACAAACAATTTCCTATTGCCTTTTGAAATAGTAAACCCTAGGAAGGTAGCTAGTGTGCATAAAATATATTTTACTGTCAATTCTAACCTCTCAAGTAGTAGCAATATCAAGGAAGCTAGAACAATTTAGAATGAACCAACCTGAAAGACCTCCAGTAATTTAGAAAAATTCATTTATAAAAATGGTTGATGTTATTACTTCATCATTTGAGACCTTAATTGCAATTAACAATAGACCTAATAACCCTTATTCTAATTTTTATACCCATGTTGGAAAAACCATCCCAACTTTAGCTGGAATAATAATTCTTGTGGGGGAAACCAACAATGGGGAATAATCAGGCAATTCTCTTAGGAAATTAGAATAACTAGGTTAGTACCACATATAGGCCTTCTTGTCCTCCAGGATCTAACTCTAATCCACAAATTATGAAGAAAAAGTTGTCTTGGGAGGAGGTAGTATTGCAAATAGCGAATCAAGTATAAAGTCATGGTGCAACTATAAGGAAGATAGAGAGAAAATTGGGACAAATTTCCAACTCCCTTAGCAATCGACCTCAAGGAACTCTTCCGAGCAACACTGAGATTAACCCTATGAGAAGAATAGTGAGCATGTAAAAGTTGTCCAATTAAGGAGTGGAAGAAAGTTTGAGGTTATAGTTTGGAAAGTGATTGATGTTGAAAAGGATATTGTGGAAATAGAAAAACATTTGGAAAATTTCTCTAAAAACATAGAAAAACTAGTCTCTCCAATTAAGACTAACTTAGAAAAACCACCATCTCCATTTCCTCAAAGATTCAAACGACAGAAGTTGGATTAGCAATTTTTGAAATTTTTGGAAGAATTTAAGAAGCTAATTATTAACATTCTTTTTGCTGAGGCTTTGAAGAATATTCCCAAGTATCTAAAGTTCATGAAAGATATTTTTAACAAGAAGAAGAAGTTTAAGGATTATGAGACATTTGCACTTAATAAAGAGTGCATCACTATCATTTAAAAAAAGCTTCCTCAGAAATTTAAAAAATCCTAGGAGCTTAAGTATTCCTTGTGTAAAAGGATAAAGTTTTTTTGAAAAAGCTTTATGCTATCTTGGTGCAAGTATAAACTTTATGCCATTATCCTTCTATGGAAGGTGAGGATTAGAAGAAGTGTCTCCTACAACTGTGACTGTTTAGCTAGCTGATCGATCGATCACATATCTAAAGGGGGTTATAGATATTATTTTAGCCAAGGTAGATAAATTTATCTTCCTTGTTGATTTTATTATATTAGATATGGAGAAAGAAAAAAAAATTCCAATCATTTTAGGTATACCTACGTTTGCCACAGAATGGACTATGATAGACGTACAAAATCGTGCATTAACTAAGAATGTAAATGATGAAAAAGTTACAATTAATGTCTTAAAATCTATAAAATAACCTTCCAAAGGAAACAAAGATGTGTGTTTTTGAATGGACTTAATTGATTATTACTGTAGTATTCATTTTTAAGAAAGTTATGAAATTAAATTAGTAGAATTGGATTTAGATGAAGAGGAAGACACAAACTTTCAGGATGAATAAGACCTATTAATGATTCAAGATTCACAATTTCTTCTAAAAAAATTTAAAATTCTAGATATGAAAATAACTAGCAGACCAACTTGAGAAGAATGTGCTTCCCACACACTTAAAGTACACATAATTCGGAAACTAAACTACTTTACCAGTTATTATATACTTAGCCTTGGCTTATTTTCAAAAGGAGAAATAATGGATTTACTGAGGAATTATAAAAAAGATTTAGGATGGAACATAGATGATAGAAAAGGGATTAGTCCCTCTATTTGTACGCATCGAACCCGGATGGAAGATGATCATAAACCCTAGGCAGAAACTAAAAGGAGATTAAGTCCAATTATAAAAGAAATTGTGAAAAAGGAAACATTGAAATGGCTCCGTGTAGTAATTGTTTATCCTATATCAGATAATGTCTGGGTTAATCCTATTCGTTGTATTCCTAAGAAAGGATAAGTGATAGTAACTATAAATGAATGTTAGTTGCTTTAGTCTTTGAGAATTTTTTAGATTTGATTTAATGTGTCTATATAATTTGATTTGGAAAAATAATATTTTAATTTTAGAAAGTAATGAGAAAAAATAAAATTTCTTATCTTTGATACTTTAAATAACTAAGTACCACACCACAAATAATGTACTTATTCAAGAAAAGACACATTCCTTACTAGTGGGGCTCAATTACATAAATAAATGAATTTATGACATATGTTTGGTCTGCAAACCCTTTTATATGTTGGGCAAAAGATTCCTCTATCTAATATAAGGATTATATAGAATTTATATTACCTAGTTTTGTTAGTTCCCTATAAAGGCAAACCTTTATAGTTAGTTACATCCCAAGTCACTGAAGCCACTTAAAGAAACTCTCGATAATGACCAGAGGTATTTTTCTTCAAGAATACAAAGTTTACTATTCAAGGTAGAGCATGGAAAACCAAATGGGAGAGGATCAAGTAGGAACAATTATTTTTGGAATCCAAAGGAAAGAGAAGCATGGGATTTCACAAATCTCAAGGAGAACCTTGGTGGCTCCCTAAACTATCTTATAGTTTGGCTTTGTTTTCAAAGATGATATTACTTGATGTTTCATCCCATTATTTTTATTAATTAAGGCTTAAATTTGCATGAAATATGATCATGTAAATAGCGTGGAAGATAAAAGGAATTATGTCAAATCGAATGAAGACCACGTAGTCCGAAAAGAGATAGGGATTAAATTGCAAAACATGTTTGTACAAAGGCCTAAAGATAATGTGAAAATTTATGCCACACTAAGAGAAATACCACAAAGTCCTATGGGTTGTTGTTGTTTAGACTAATGAAATGTTTTGCTGGTAAAGATCTCTTTTGCTCTCTTCAACAAGTTCTCTTCTCGCATCCAACTCATGCTACCCATAAAGCTCGCTTCAAGCTTTATACCATAGAGACTTCAGGCTTAGTGTTCATGTTTTGAGGTGTACAAGAGAATATTTTATTTAGTGTCATGCCACTGTGTACCTCCTGTAGAACCAGACTGAGGTTCTCTTATTCTAGAAGGTATTGTAAGTAACATGCATATACAAAAGACAATAAAAGTATATTATGTGAGAGAAGGTATTAAAATATAACATTGCGTACCTGGGCCTCTGCTACTGCTATAAATGGATTAGTAGGATAACATAATGAAGGGCAAGAAATTTAAGCAAACTTATGAAAACTAAAAAGATCATGAAAAAATTTATTAAGAGAGAAATTTTATTCAAGTCGTGAGAAAAAAATATCTGAGTCGAGTAAAAAAAATTCATTGCCACGTATGGAAGACCAGGGTTAAGTGTAAAACATTGGTAAAGGTGGGAGCTTAGAGCAGGACTATGTGCTTTATAAATCAAACTTTAAGTAGAAGTCGCCATCCCAACGATCTAAGGAGGGCAATCCCCAACATTGATCCGAGTGATTAACTTGTAAACCTTTATAAGTTTTTATCAAAATCATTTAATTTTAATTTTTCATGAATGTGAAGTTTACTTTAGCAAGTAAAAGATATGATGTTGTGAAAGTGATTTTTGTTTTCTTATATATATATATATATATATATAAAGTAGTTTAGTCCACAAGCTAATTTCCCTAATCAGGCTAGGATTGTCGGCAATCTAAGAGTATCGGAGGCAACTCCCTCCACAGGCTGGTGAATAGTACGATCTGTCCTATCTTATCTCCTTAATGAGGATCCTTGAGTAGTAGTACTATTCCAAATCCCACTTCGCATCCCTTATTTAGCACACAAAAGCAATATTTTCATTGCCTTTGCCACCTAGACCTCTGACTTATACAATCGCGATGATCCATATGTGGCAAAAATATCCTAAGTTGCTCACAACTATTTAAGTATCTTATCCAAGACTTGTGCCCTTAAGCGTTTGGTTATTAATGCAGGGTAAGTAGTGTAGGGTATTTTATTGGAATTAGTGTATTAAATGGCCATGAGGTATCTCTTAGTGGATCTTTAAAGTTTAATGGATGATTTTCTTCAACAAAGAATAATGGGTATGAGTGTCCATCAAAATGTCTAGAAGATTTTAAAAGTTCTCAAGGAATGACCTTGAACGTCTTTTGAACCTTCTGAGTCACATCGAATTTGTATAGACTTATTATCTTGTTTTATTGATCACTCCTACTTAATTTATTTGTAATATTTCAACTTGTCCTCAGTGAACATTAATGTTGTGAATAACACATGAGTGGGGTGACTAGATACTCATTTGTTGTTTCACTTAGGAATTATGTGGGTGAACATCCTTAAGGGCAGGTTAAGTTAAGGAATCCTCAATCCTTAAATTTAAATTGAGCTTTTAGTGCTTGAAAAATGTTTATGAATGATTCTATTTTCCTCTAAATCTCATTAGGTGATGTTGGATCAAGGCTAGTTCACTATCAGCTCTTAAGTTTACATGGTTAGATTTGTAATTTTAGAAAAAAAAAGGTTAAGTGAAATGAACTTAATCCTTATTTAAATATTGTATCATCATTTAATCATTGACATAGGGCTTCTAATTGGTGAGTTATTATCTTTTTAACACAGACTCGTCACATTAGAATCATCCAACTTAAATAAATTCCAAACCACAACAATTTAAGAAATTACAATATTACCCTTCTATAGAAAATAGAATGAGTTGGTTTCTATCCTTTAGCCATTTTTGTTTCAATCATTCTAGTGGAATTATGATCAATGTTACCCACTTACCCTCTGATTTAACCTAAATCTTAATTAAGGAATGAAATTCCAAAATTACCACTTTGCCCCTAAGGACCTCCACTTCATAATTTTTTTAAGTTCAACTCAAATGGGTTTAAGAGTTTCCTAGTACCCGACTCATGGGTTAATTAAAATATCAAAGGAGAATTTTTATTTTCAAATTTTTATTTAATTTTAAATAATTATTTTATTCCAAAAATAAGGATTTTTAATGATAATTCATTTAGCCAAGTAAAATGAATCTTTTGTCCTTAAGGAAAGTATTGGGGGTTCAACTAGGTCTTAGGACCGCTAGGAATAAGTTTTGTGAATCATTTTTTAATTTTTTTAATTATTACAAATTTTTGATTGATTTTAATGAATAAAGAAATAGAAAATATATTTTATTTTGGAAAATTCATTTTGATATTTTTCATAAGTCTCTCTAATTTCAAGGAACTTAGAGAAGTGAATTTAGTATTTTTATTATTTTCATTTCATTTATTCTAAATATTTTATTCATAAATTAAGAAAAACAAATTTATTTATTAAAAATACCTTTTTACATCATTGGAAATTTACAAATATCTCTTTAGGTTATTCTCAGTGGTTAGGGTGACATTAAAAGCAATTTGGAGTATTTTCACATTTTTTGTATTTTATATTATTTGAATTTTTAACTATTTTTAAAATTAAAAATAGTTTAAAAATAAATTTTTTTAATGTAATATCAATTTTAATTTATTAAGTTCCTATGTTCACAAGGATCACTCCAAACCAATTTTTATATTTTTATTTTTTGTCATTTATTTATTATATTTATTTAAAAAATAATAATATTTACTTAGAAAAAAATATTTACATTAAAAATAATTTTTTTTTTGCTTTGAAATTTTTACAAAGGCCTCCAAGAATGATTACCTACAACCTGGCTTATTTTGCTTATTATTTCAATTATTTTATATTTTTCTAATTTTTAATGATTTTTATTAATTTTAAATAAGAAGAATGGCTTGAAAATTTTATAAAGATTAATTTTATTTTTTTCTAAGATCCTCTGACACAGTGAACCAAGCAAACAAGGTTTTCTATTTTATTTTTTATAATTTTTTAAATTAAAATTATACTAAATATTTCAAAAATTAGGGCTTTTATTCTTAGAGATTTCTTCTGATCTTAAAAAAAATATAGAAGATCCCAAAGGCCATACGGAACACAAACTCAAAATTTCATTTAATTTAGATAATTAATTAATTATTTATGATTTAGTTACTCTCTAGAGTAATTAATTTATTTAAAAATAAATAAAGGGAAGACATTTTTAATTTTTGGTCCATATTTTTCTGCTTTGTTCGCTGAGCATAGAGGTATTTTTATGTTATTTTTAAATAATTTTCTATGACAAAATATGTATTCTTAAAGTTTTTATATTTATCTAATTCCAAAACACCATATTTGTCTACTTATCCGAGTTAGCCACCATGTCAAACCTCGCTTGCTCCAAGGAACATGCACCGCTGTCTGATTAGCTGCACTTTACACGTAAGCAGACCACACGTCCCGCGGTTCCCGCTCCAATCCTTCTTTTGACATGATCTGATCCTTCTATTTGATATATGTGGAAATGGATGACATCCGTTCATCATCCCGATTGTTCTAACATGAGAACCGTCCATGTTTTAGACCTAATATCTCACTCGATTCTCAATCAAATCACTCAGGGTTTGTTCCTACATCTTCATCTAAATGAGACAAACCTATCTATAAGGTTAAATACGTATAACATATGAGTTCACTTCACAAACAATAAAGCTGAGGCAAGATTTAGGGATTTTGAGTTATACCTTTACCCAGGAGGTGTTGCCTCATTTGGGTTGTTTGGAGAAGGTAGCCCAGAGTTCACAAAGTTCCTCAAACTGTTACTTTGAGCTGAGGTGCAACCTAAGTAATATTTTAGTCAAAGGGTGATTTAGGCTCAGTCTAGGACTATGTTGGAGTGCTCGAGAGAAACAACTTCTGATTAAGGAACTGATTTTAAAGCCTGTTGAAGCTTGTGGAATGGTTAATTTGAAGCTTTGATAGGGTTGGTGAAGTGGTCAAAAAATTTCTTACTTTGGGAGGTGAAATTGAGCTTGGAAAGTGGGAATGGGTGGCTAAAGATGGTTGGATTGAACTGAAGAAGGCTAGGACAGGATCTGAGAGCAATTGGTCATAGCTTCCCTTAGGATCTTGATGATCTTAAATTTTGGCCAAGGAGGACGCTTTATATAGTTCCAGCCAAGGGGGAGGCCTCAAGCTCTCATTAGCTAGTGAAAGTAAGCTGAGGAGGAGGGCGAAGCGGCACATTAGACCAACTGGTGTTTACCACATTGGATAAGTAGAATTTTTGGTTTAATCCATGATTGACCTTCTCAATTTTGGGTTTTCCGGTCGCTAGTGCATACCACCAGGCTAGAGGTGGTGGCTAGCTAGATCAGGGAGGTCAGGGAATGGTTTAATTATGATTAGCCTTAGCGTTTAATTAGGTGATGGCATGTATGATTTACTTAATTATATTTAGGAGTAGGTTCCAAGACTTGGAGGACCCTTGGTCCATGGCACCAAAAATGGGTTTAGTCTAGGATTAAGGTGGCCAGCTCACAGGCTTAGGATAGGTTGGGGTAATTAGGATTATATTAAATTAAAGGATTAGGAGAAAGCTTGGTGTTAGACTTAAAAATGAGATTTAGGCTTGATCATGAACTTTGGGCATAACTTGGGCTTTGGTCTATACCCATTGGTCGTTCAATTGAGATTAGAAGAATGCCATGAGAGATTTGGGAATAAATTTTTCTATTAAATTGAAATGGCTTCATGGGCCAATTTGGTGAAATTTGGAATTGTGTCCAATTTTATGGTAATTCACTTGGACTTGATTTTTGGGCTTATAATTTGACTGAATTAGAGTTGGATTTGGTCTCAAATGGGATTGCACATGACAAACTTTGACTTCAATTTAAAATTGGGTAAGTTGGGAATGAATTTGGTGAAAATTGAGAATGAATTGGGGATTTTAGATTTTTTTGGTCAATTTAGGAAATTTGGCCAATTTTAATGGATTTGGGTGCAATTGGGATCATTGGGTGGTTAAGATTGACTTTTAGGATGTTCTTAGTTAATTTGGGAATTTTAGCAAATTTTTGGACTCTAGTGGCATTTTGGTAATTTAGGGTAGTGTAGGGGTATGTTTAGAATTTTGGGGTATTTGGGCAATTGGGGTAATTTAATGTGGTTCAATGTGATTACTGGTGAAGAATTGAGGGTTTGGGGGATTTTGGAAATTTTAGGGTTAAAGGGGCGTTTTGGTAATTTTGAGGAAAAGTGGGGATAAAAGGCCATCATGGGATGTCATAATGAAATTGAGATTGATGGTCATGCAAATTGTGTAAACTCCTCCCCTAAAGTCATAATGCCCATGAGGAAGTTCATTTTGGGTCCCCATATTTTGGTCCTAGCCATCCTAGCCAAAGACTAAAGGCTTGGGGCCACCCAAATGGGTCTCCAAAAAGAACCGGGATGGAGGTTAGATATAAGTTCTTTTTGGGTTTGAGTGTGTGTGTGAGGTTATGACCAAGACCAATCCACCCATAGTTGGTCTAAGGCATCACAGATCCTTTTGGAACTCACTCTTGAGTCTTCACATGTTGTTCTTAACCATCCCAAGTGACATTTTGAGCTTGTGATCAGTCATGTGAGGCTTTACAAGAGGAGACAAGAAGTGTTTGGAATTTTTATGTGGGAGGGTTCCATCACTAATTCTGTATGATAGTCAACAGGAAAGCGATATGGCTAGATCCTAGGCTTCTAAAGAGAAGATACTAGATATATAAAAAATGAGGTCAATAATGAACAGAATGAACTTATTTCAACTCAACCCATCACTTGGTGGTGAGTATGTATAGACTATACAAAATTAAATTTTACCACTTGAAAAGATCACTTTCCTTTACCCTCTCTGGATTAGATGTTTGATTGGCTAGTTGGCCATCCATATTTTTGCTTCTTAGATGAATACTTTTGGTTTCACTAAAAGTTTATAGCTTCTGAGGATCAAGAAAAGATAACCCTTAAATATCCTTAAAGTACTTTTCCTTTTTTAAGAATGCCTTTTGGGTTGTATAAAGCACCTACTACATTCTAGTAGTGTATGATGTTGATATTTTGTGACCTGATTGAGAAAGGAATTGAACTATTTATGGATAAATTTTTAGGGTTCAGACCATCATTTTAGTCTTGTTTAGATCACTTAGTAAAGGTGCTAAAACTTTGCAAAGAAACAAACTTGGTTCACAGTTGGAAGAAGTGTCAATATATTGTTTTGGGAGGAATCACATTAGGACATAAAATATCTATAAAAAGCATGGAAGTAGTCCCAGTGAAGATTCAAGTAATTGAAAAACTACCTCCTCCTGCTACTGTGAGGGGAGTTTGAAGTTTTTTGGGACAAGTTGGATTCTGTATGTGATATAAAAATATTTTTTTCTAACATTGCCAAACCCCGATGTCATCTCTTAGAAAAGGATGTCTTATTTAATTTCAAACATGAATGCCTAAATGCGATCAATATTCTTAAAGTGTAGAAAGCCATTGCTCCTATTTTTTGTTCACCTGATTAAGAGAAACCATTTGAGCTAATGTATGATGCTAGTGACTATGCTATTGTAGCAGTTTTAGGAAAAAGTCATTGTAAAATGTTTAAGGATATATACTAAGCCAATAAAAACCTTAATAAAGCTCAATTTAATTAAAAAACTACTTAGATTGAGTTATTGGCTATAGTATATACTTTTGATAAATTTAGACCATATTTGATTGGAAGAAAAAGGTATGGTTCACACTAACCATTCAGCTATTAGATATCTGATGTCAAGGAAAAATGTCAAACCAAGATTGATTAGATGGATCCTTTATGTAGGAATTTGATATCAAAGTAGTGGATAGAAAAAATTTGATAATCAAATAGTTGACCTTTTATCAAATAACATAGGTTAAAAATACAAGTATAAGAACACCTAGTAATCAAGTGTAAGGTTTCTGAATCTCCATTCATTTCAAGAAGAATTGTAATTTGTCATATCAAAGATACTTAGAATATCCATATGAAAAGGAGTTTCATGAAAACTTTACTAGTAAGGATGTTAATACTTAGATATAAGTTTAGAAAATGTAATGAAGCCTTTTTTTCTCAAGTTAGTTCTAGTGAAGCTAACTTTTGATTAGGCATCTCCTCAAGCTTCTCCTCACATATTTTTCTTTTCTTTTCCTTCTTCTTTTCTTTTTCTTTTCTTTTGCTTTTATTTTTCTTTTCTTTCTTTAGTATCATTTTCATATGAGGATTATTATATCTAGATAGCCTTTAATAATTTTGAACTTTACTATCCTCTTCTAAAAGTTAAAACTTCTTACCTCCCTTCACTTTATAAATTCATATTAGCTATGAAGATTTTTCATAAAGTTTCATTATTTTATTTTTATATGAAACTCTAAGATTCTTAATACTTCGAAAATACAATTTCCTTTACTTTAAATAGAAAAACATAGTCTTATTCTTTCATACTAAATATCTTAACCCTAAAATTGACCTTCATTATTAAATATTTTTATTTAATTTTACTATAATATTTACAAACAAAAATAGAGTTATTTGAAGTTAAACTCTGATATCCAAGGTCATGTTAAATTAATTTTAAAAATATAGTAAATTGAGGAAAAATAAAATTTATTTTACTTCTTTTAAGGAAATTTTTCATTCCCCCTAACTTAATTTTTTAAATAATAAGTAAAGCGTGTATTACAAAAATTTTGTAGGTGAAAGAAAATAGTAAATGTGTAAAAATAAAACTAACTTGTAGAAGATTCTGAATATGAAACTTGGCTCTAACATATTGCAGGTACTAATTTAAAAAGTATAAGCTTTAAAGCAGTAAATGAATCATAATATATCAAAGGAATTGCTAGGAAAAGTAAATAAAAAACATAAACACTGAATCAAAGAAACTAATAATGCTGAAAAATAAAAATCCACACCTTACAACAACATATAAAAACAAGTTCAATAAGTCCACAATCAAAACACATAAATTGTCCAACTTATACCATCAAAAACAAAACAAAACAAACAACAATACATAAAAACAAACAAAACCCAATAAATTTTACTCATCATCTTCCTCCTCATTTTCCTCTTCTTCTTCCTCCTCTTCTTCTTGCACATAAGGCGTGAATCTGGGGCCTATAGGAAACTCAATAGTGTGATCACCCCTCATAAATCTAACCATCATCTCTTCATATTCTATGTCATGTTGGACTCTTATCTTTTTATATTCATCATTGTAAGTATTTCTAGTATCTAAACCACGTATTTTGCATTGCTATGAAATCTAATTGTTGAATCATTAACTATTCCATAATATTTTCTAGTGAAACAGAATTGGAAGTAGATGATCATGCTTCTGATGTGGAGGGTCTATCACTACTTCCACTTCTAGATCCAACAAATGATTTAAATTTATGTACAGTGGGTTTTCAAATATGTTTCAGTGGTTGCAACATTTCATTATTTCTATCAAAGTCTAATCCTGATTGTTCACATAAACCCAAAATCAGGGCAGGATATTCCAAACCACTAGCTGCCCCAGTGCTAGCAATGCTTTCAACATTATGCACAGTAAGAGTACCTATATCAATAACTTTCATTTGTTGTATACAAAAATTCAGTATTGCTTTTTCTTTTTTTACTTCACTCAGGTGATTCGTTCGATCAATTTTGCAGAGATAAAGTAATGTTATGATTTAAATTGAACATTTAACATGGAAGTGGAGAAATTAACTTTGTGAATATTCTTAATCTTTCATTCTCTCCCTCCATCAGTGAGATAGGCAATTACTTCATTAAGTAATGAATCAAAAATCACAAAAACAGCATACTCAAAATGAAATTCATTCTGCAGCCCATACAATGCTTTGATTCTTTCTTGAGTAAATTCAACATGTTTACCTTGAACATAAATGTGCTCATCCGTAGTCACCCATAGATTGACATAAAACTCTTGAATCAAAGGAACAATTGCTACTGTGGTGACGTAGCAAAAGCTTCCCACTTCCGAGCAATTATCAACCTATCAATTTGTCCTCCCAGGTTTGAAAATTCACATTCCTGAATCAATTTTTTGGTCTCCATAATAGTATTATAATTATACTGGGCTTCAAATTTACAATTTGCCACGAATCAAAACTTATCGAAGGATTTCCTCTCTTTACTCTTGGAGCCATAGGAATTTCAAAAAAAAATTTCATAAAATCTAAATATATTCACAATATCAAAAATCAAACTCCAAAAGCAGGAATATTTGGTAAGAAACTTTTCACCATGGGTTTTCCTTAAACTTCTTCAATAAACACTCAAATTTTTAGATTTCCATAATGTAGGAAATATCTATGGTGAAAATAAGTGAAGCTCTTACTAAGGGAAGATAGAATCCAAGACTTCTTAGCCTTAAAATCTCCTCAAATCCGCCTAATGGTAAGCCCTTGGTTGAATTTCAGCCTTAATTTGGAGGAAGGAGACGACTCAAGTAGTAAAAATGGGGTTTTATAGGAGTTTTCCGTGGTTTTATGTAATTTTGGGTGTTTTCGGGATTCTAGCGCCTCAGGCGCCAACACCAAAATTTTTCAGTTTTCAATTTTTTTTGGTAATCTCCTGCATACCACTCCATTTCAACCTCCAAATGACTTAATTAAACACAGATATTCATAACTAAACAATTTTCTAACACAAATTTTCACAAATAACACAAAACTCACATTTATATATAAAATCCAAATGATTACAAACAAACATTATTCAAGTCAATACATCTAATTTAGCATTAAAATAAAACCAACAAACTAACACTGAAGCATAAATATCAAACACTTAACAAACAACCCATATAAGGTTCCATAATAAAATTAAATGAAATCCAACATAAAGACATAACACACATATGCAATTACAACTACGAATTCCATACTAAAATGAGATCAAGCATCTTCTTCACTTTCGTCTTCTTGCATGTTTCTGATGAATTGATAGTGAACAAACAATTTGTAAAAAGTTCGGTGAGGAAATTTGTCAATCGAATCTTCTTTAATCTAAGCATTTTCCTTGAACATATGCACCATACCTTCTTCAATGTGCCTGGTATGTTCGAATTGTTCCTTCATCCTCCAATCTAAATGATAAAAAATTTCAGAAATATTTCTAATTAAATTCAAAAAATTTCTTACCTCTTTCTCCAACTTCTTGATTCTTTTCAAAATATCATGTGAACTAGAAAGAAAGCAAAGCTGATTCTTTTCAAAATGTCATGCGAAATGTCCATGAATATTGTGCTCCTCCCCATTTCAATGCAGTTACAACAAACTTTTGGGTACATAGACTTCCAAGGGAGAAGCACTTTTCCCCAACTTTCGTATGGTACTTGTGACTGGATGCATAGAAGGAATATGATAGAAGGTTTTCCCAGCCCATAAGTTGATCCATTGATATTCAAACCCAAAACATATTTTACAATTAAAGCACCCACATCAATAGGTCTTCTGGTTTCAATACAATAATTCAAAATCGCACTTTCCTTCGTCACTTTACTGATTTTCATAGTAAAAAGTAGTTTTAATGCAATAAATAAATGTCACGCCTTCGATGCAAGATTCAAAATTGATAAAGAAAAACTCACATTTCCATTATCTCTTTTATCCATATTTGCATCTTCATCAATAAGGAATCAAAAGAATTCATTCATGTTGTCTCCTGTAAGGACAAAATTTGCATAGTGACAAAAAGGAACGCTTTCAATCATAAACATGTTGTTTATTTCCAAAGGAGTAAATGGTACCCACCTGCCACTGACATAGACAACTCCTTGGTTAATTGCATGAAGATTACCATAAAAATCTTTCACCACAAGAACTACTACCGTAGTAGTGGTATGGCAAAGTACTTTCCAGCATCTCTGTACAATAATATCCTCCACTCAAGTCTTTGGCATGTTGAATCCTTGATTCACAAAGCCTCTCTCATTGATTAATCTCTTTTTCAGAAGTATTTGATCATATAACTTCTGTGCATCAAAACTGGTGAACTTCCTTTAGTTGAAAATTCTAAATCTAGCGGTTTCTTTAGAGTGGGAAGCTATAGGATTTGAAAAATGGTGACTTTCCCTTCGTTTTCCACTCTTAAATAACTATAAAATTCTATTTTTTTGAGTTACTAGGAAGAAAACCCGCCAAAAATTGAACAAAACCTCTTTTAGAATCATATTTTTTATTCCGGTAAACGTGACGCTTCTGGCGCCAGCTCTCTTGAAAGTGGCACCTCAGACACCATATATTGCACCAATTCAGATTTCAACACCATTTCATTTTAAATCCAAATGACTCTTAAGTCTTCCATATAATTTGGTAAATAATGATATTTTACAATATTTTCTCAATATGTAGGTCTCTCAAGTACATGAAATTTATAAAGAAAACACACACACACACACACACACACACACACACACACACACACACACACACACNGTGGCTAGGGTTTGGATGTCTGGCGATTTCATGATTCCTCTCCTTCTCCATGGCTGGTGAGATCATTCCTCCACTGTTCTTCTTCTTCTCTCGTGTTTTCTTATGTTTTTATTTTTTGCAATGTCGCCCTCTCAGTCTTTCGTTGATGCGATTTTAGAGGAAGGTGGGGTGACCTTTGGTTCTCCTGATTCCCATTTGTTTCCTCAAGGTTTTCCATGACTTGCTTATTGTTGGTGGTGAATATCCCTTTGTGAAAAAGCTTGCGAAGAAAAATGAAAAATTGTCTATGTTTATTTATGATGTTGAAACGAATGTGTTGGCTTCCTCTTGCTGCTTTGCTCTGGTTGGGAAATTTTCTTATGGCCATCCTAAACTTGAACTTATTAGAAAAGAAATTGATTTGCTTAAATTGAAGGGATGGTGGAGAATAAGGGTCTTGGATGGTAAACATATTCTGATCTAACTTGCAAATGATGAGGATTATACTATGCTTTTTGGAAAACACTTTCAGAAAATTGAAAATAGATTTCTGAAATTCCGGAAGTGGTCTGTTGATTTTGATCCCAAGTTAGAGCTTTCGATTTTACCGGTTTGGATCCATTTTTTGGGATTAAAGCTGCATCTGTTTAATCATGAAGTTTTATTTTTCTCTTGCTACTGCATATGGGAAAACTCTAAAAATGGATAGTGGTACTTCTTACCTTACACGACCATTTGAGGCTCGTGTCCTAGTGGAGAGAGACATAACTTTGTTCTTTTATCATGAGATTTGGATTGGGTCTCAACACTAAGGCTAATGGTAACCAGTTAAAATCAAACGACATTTCCCCTATTGCACACACAGCTCTATGTTTGGTCATCACTTATCTAATTGCTTTTGTTTTAATCCCTGACATATGAAATCCCAAGGTTTAAATGCTCCCTCTAGAAACACTAATACAGTGCCTCCTAATCCCTCTGTTTCCATTGATCCGATCCATGAACAAGATACCGCAAGGACTTTGCACTTAAATGACCCTAATATTGAAAGTTTTACTAATCTTGAGCATGCTTCTAAGCCTACATCCATTAATGATCATACACAGAAGCGATAACACCCTATAAATGGAGAAGACCCCAGCCATTTGCCACTTTTAGTCCAAGCACTATCTCAGGAGATCAATGATAATGTTGATCCCTCTATTGATCTAAATGTTGAAGCATTTTTTGATAATACTCCTCTTCATTTAGTTGCTAATAGTAAAACTCCTATTACATCTATTAATGCCAACAATGACATGAACAATATGATTGAGAATCAGAGACAATTTGATGAAAATGGTTTTCCTCCTCAGTTACCAAATGATGTATCAAAAGATCCTCTTCAACGTGCCCAATCTTCCTTAGAAAGGGAATGGAAAATACAGAAATATGCAAAAAAAAGGGCTAAAAGAAAAAATGAGCTTTCAAGTCTAAATGTTGGCAATATAATATAGGATGATACCTATTACTCGGATGGGTAACAATAAGGAAACCCTTCTAAATCTTCTAGAAGGCCAGGCTTAAGAAATATTGTTTAACGTTATGGTTTAGAATATTAAGGGAGTGGTGGACCCTTCCTCCCTTAATAGGCTCAAATATCTCTATAGGGTCCACAAGGTTTCTATCTTTACCATTCTGGAGCCTGTTGTGCATGTTAACAAGGGTAGAATTCTACAGTGTTTCAAAAGCTTTCACTCTTTCTGCAATAAGAACAACAAGATATGGGTCTTGTGGAAATGAAAAGTCATGTTATCTATTATGAAGGATGATGAGTTGTTTGATCTCACCCATTTCCAGTTGGATCAGTTTCATGGTTGGGGAACTTTTGTTTATGCTAGCTCTCTTTTACCTGACAAACTCTTACATTAACAAGAACTCAAGATTTTGGGTGCTTTCATCTCTGAAAATCTTTTTGTTGGATGAGATTTCAATATGATCATGAAGCTTTCTAATAAAAAAAGGAGAGGGAAGATGTGACCTTACCCGACCTAATTGGTTTTTTAATTCCATGGCTGAAACTAGGTTATTTGATTTGGGCTACTCTGGCTCTCCATATACATGGAGGAGAGGTTTTCTCCAACAGTGACTTGATCATTTCTTCACAAACTCTGCATCTCTAAATTATTTCTCCATCTATAAAGTCCAACTTCTGAGCTATGTCTCTTCTGATCATGATCTTATTCTCCTTACACTTGCTTTTATTGATAAACCCAATTTCCCCAAATTTATATTTCTTAACATTTGGGCTTCTCATGAAACTTTTCTTAGCACTGTTAAATAGGTTTGGACTTTTGATGGAGCTGGCTCATCCTGTTTTATCCTCTGGAAACTTCATAAGAAATTAGCTGCACAACTTCAGAAATGGAACCACCAGATTTTTGGTAATGTGCATACTAAAGTTTTGGAAGCTCAAGAAGCTGTTGATATTTTGGAATCTCAGGTTATATGTTTACTTTAGATGGTTAATCTTACTACTCAAGCACACTTGACTTTATTAAAAGCCATTAATTTGGAGGAAGGTATTTGCAACAAAATGCAAATGATCTCCACCTCATTGCGGGGGATAGAAATACAAATTATTTCCATGCCTCTTTAAAACATAGGTGCAATATAATTTGCATCCTAAAAATTTAAAACTCTGAAGGCCAAACATTAACTAATCTGGATGAGATTGGTGAGAGTGCCGTGTTTCATTTTTTTGAGTTGCTTCAGTAAAATCCTATTACTACTATTGTTGATACTCAGGTTTTTGAGGATGAGTTTGATTATTTTAATAGCCTATCTCTCGCTCATGCTCCTAATGAAGAAGAAATTCTTTCTGCGTTCAACTCCATAAGCTCCAACAAGTCTCCTGGTCCTGATGGTTACTCTTATACCTTTTATGTTAAATGCTGGTGTATCATTAAAAAATAAGTGGTTAATGTTATTCACAATTTCTTTCTGGGAGAGGATCCTAGTAACTATTTCAGCTCTGCTTCTATTGTTATCATTCCTAAAAGGCAAGATAATAATTAATTGGGATAATTTCCATCCTATCTCACTCACTACGATTATCTCTAAGGTTTTGAGTAAAATTATGGTTACAAGGCTGCAACCTCATCTTGTAAAGTTTATATCCTCTCAACAATCGACTTTTATAAAAGGTAGCAAAATCACTGATAATATCTTGTTGGCTCAGGAATTGATTGAAGATCTTGACAAAAAATGCAGAGGTGCAAACATGGTTTTTTAAATTGATATAACAAAAGCTTTTGCACTATAAGTTGGGATTTTATTCTGGTCATTCTTAAAGCTAAGGGCTTCAAAGGGGAATTTTGTTTGCTTATTAAAATATGGTTAGCTAATAACTACTACAACATTCTGGTCAATGGTAAATCTTTTAGTTTTTTCTCCCTTACTAAAGGCATAAAGCAGGGAGATCCCCTCTCCCCTACCATTTTTATCATTGCTGTTGATTATCTTTTAGTTTTTCCTCATTATCAATACTCTCAAAAATTGAAAATTGCTATTAGCCGTCTTGCTTACGCAGATGATGCCATATTATTTTCCAATGCGAGTAAGCCTACCATCAAAACTATGATGGCTTTACTCAAGGATTTTCAGGATGCTTCTGGACTACTCTTTAACCTTGATAAGTGCTTTTTTTACTTTGGCAAGAAAGTTAATCAAAACATTGAAAACTGAGCTTTTGATTACATTCAAGATTGCAAAACTCCTTCTTAAATATCTTGGGGTTAACTTGCTAATGGGAAGAAGGAAACAAATTCAAATGGATGATGTGGTGGATGCTATCAAATCTAAAATTAATGACTATAGAAACACCATTTTGTCTAATGGGGGTAGGCTCACTCTTCCTAAAAGTGTTCTATGTAGCATTCTTTTATACTCTATGCAGGTGCTGAAAATAAAGAAAAGCACAAAGAATACTCTTGAGGTTCTTTCAACAAATTCCTTTGGCATGGAAATAGATCCTCTAAAATCTGGGCTAGTTGGAAGAAAGGTTGTAAGCCTTGCAAGTCTGGGGGGCTTGGGTTCAAAACCCTAAAAGAAATTATTGATATAAATATGTGCAAACTTTAGTAAAAATTCATAGCCCAAGAATCTCTTTGGTCTCAATTTTTATTTCATAAGTATTGCACTAATGTCCACCCTTCTTTTGTTTCCCAGCATGTGGGTGACTATAAAGTTTGGAAAGCCATTATTCTTGCTCGTGAGGTGGCTTCTCACTTTATTTTCTGAGGCATAGGGGAAGGAAATGTTCCTTTCTGAAATGATCATTGGAGCACTTCCCAATTGTCAAACTTACCTCATTCCACTTCTAATGAAGATCTCGGAGATTACTAAACTAACAAAGATTGGAATATTACTATGTTGTGGTCCCTTGTTGGTGAGGAAGCTACTTCTATTGCTAACATCCTTATCAATATTGACTCTAGAGATGTTCCTATGTGGAATTTTCTTTCTAATGTGTCCATTACTAAAATGATATACACTCAACTCTGTAACCATCCTCAGTGGTTTTGGAGTAAATGTACTTGGCACCAATTCATCTCCCCTTCTATCTCTTTCTTTATTTAGAGATTCTTTCATAACTTCCTTCCCCTTGATGACATCCTGAAAATGAAGGATTTGAAACTGACCTCTATTTGTTATGTTTTTAAGAAAGAGGCTGAATAAATTAATCATTTGTTCTATGAATGTAATTTTGCTTCCAAAGTTTGGCATCATATTAGCTTCTATTTGGGCTTAAGATGGCCAATTAGTTTGCATATGAAGAGTATTTTGGAAACTTGGAAGAACTCTAATCACTATCACAAGAAGCTCCATTATTTCCCTTTGATTGTTCTTTATTTTATTTGGGTTGGAAGAAATAGCCACAGGTATAAGGATTCTCCTCATACCCCACACAACCTTGTTGCTCTTATTGTTGCCAACTTTCTAAACGCATCCAAAGCAATGGGAGTTACTGTTTCTCAGAGTTGTAATGTTTGTAGATCTACTTTAATTAGGTGGTCCTCACCTTCTCATGGGTGGATTAAAGGCAATATTGTGGCAGTTTTAATGGGGAGAAGTCTGGAATTGGAGGTTTATTTCGAGATTCTAATCATCACTGCCTGGTTTTCTTTGCTTCACCATGCTTTGCATATTCTTTTTTGGAGGTTGAAACTAGGCTTGTTTTGGGCATAATACAAATTGCCATCACTCATGGTTTCTCCAATCTCACTATTGAAACTGATTCTCAAGTTTTTTTTCACACTTTAATGGGTACGATTAAGCCTATTTGGAATTTAATGATTTTGATTAATCGTATAAGGAGAATAGTATCTAGCTCTAATCTCTCTATTCAGTATAATTTTATAAATTGGGAAGGAAATATGCCTACTAATTGGTTGGCTAAACATGGGCATAATGTCATTTTTATTGGGAAAACTCCTCCTCACCTCCTTTACAATTTGATTCATGGTGACATTATTGATGCCCCCTACTTACGTGCTTGAGGTTGTTGTATTGCGGTATATTGAGAGCTTGCATTACTATTTTTTTAACTTTTCCTTTTCTCATTTCTTTACTCTACCTTGGGTTCATGCTTTGGTATTGGATACTTTGGTTACATTTTTTGGACTAATAGAACATAAGGTTTGCTAGTTTGTTTGGAGGCATGAGATGAGGTTTTATTGGGAGGCCCATGGCTCCCTTTTTTTGTGGCATATTTTCTGGGATATATTGGAGACCAAAGGCTCTTGCTGTCAAGGCACAATTACTAAAGTTGGAGGCCCATGGCTCCACTCTTTGACTCTAATTTGGTTTACTGGTGTGGGGTTATTTTGGCAGAAATAAGATTTTAGTTTGCATTTTCTGTGGGTGCAGTTTCATCCCTCTCCAAAATATATTTCCATGGTTGATAACCGTGGGCTATATATTGTGGAGCTTTATGGTTGTTTGCCTCACACTTTTGGTGGTTGTGTCTTCTGCACTGTCCATTATTTTTGGCGTACCTACTTGGGCCTTATAGTTGAGTCACATTTCTATTTATTGGACTATTGTACCTCCTTTTATAGTTTATCTCATGAGAGGATATTTTGGTTTTACCCTGTGCGGTACCTTCATTGGTGGCTCAAAGCTCCTAATGCTGATGTTTTTCTTATCTATATGGGGAGAATATGTTATTCATTGGTATTCTTTTATTATTTGATGCTTTGGTGGTGTGTTTTGGTTAGCGTGCACCTCTCCATTTTGGGTCTCTATGAACTTATATTCTTTATAAGTACTAGTAGAAGTGTATTTTGTATAGAATACTACCTTTACTGGCTTTCATTGATGAGCTTTAAGGTTCTACAATGCTTTATGGAATACTTTGGTTGGTTATACTTGGAGCTTCCCAGAGAAATTTTGTGTGGATTGGTTGAGCTACTACTATTTAAGATTTTCTTTTTTGAGGTTCTTTGGGGGAGGGGGGGCCTTTCGACATCTGAGGCATGTGGTTCTCTACGGGTAGTGTTACATGTTATGGGCTTACTTCTAGATCCTAATTTTCATGGAACTTCTCAAGTTCTTTTCATCTGCTGCACCCTTGATCTTTGGAGTATAACAAATGCTTATTTAATACCTCATACACTCACCGTGTTTATTTCTACAAACAGTTATGGTATACAGGTACTAAGAAGCTGCCATATTACTAGTTCGTTTCTTTTCTTGCATTCTTATATTGCTACTTTTATGCTCTTTGACTTGGTGATCGAGCAGTTTCACGATCTTGGACATTCAGCCCGATTATCTATGTTTTGCACTTTATGTACAAGTTTTCTTTTGGTATACTGCTTTTGTTTAATATAGTTTTTGGGGATACATGTATTTTTGGAAGTGGTAGCTTTTTTGCGTCTTTTTCACCTAATTTTGTGTGGAGTTGTATTATGGATGGAGGAACCCTTAGACCTCAATGTATTTTTTTTCTTTTTTAGTAGGGATCCTCCTTCCCTCCCAAACTATGTATTTTCTTATTATGATTAATGCGTAAGGAGCCACAAGTCGGTCTTTTAATATACATATTTATATATATATATATATATAATACTACTTTTAAAAATAGATAAGCAACATAAACAAAAATAGAAATGAGTTGCCTCCCACAAAGCTCTTGGTTTAGTGTTGTCAGTCTGACATTCTCAGTCTTTACTCTGAGTGACACAAAATTACAGTCTCTTTAAAATTTGGTCATTGACCATACAAATATGGGTTCAGTCTATGCCCATTCACTTTAAATATCTATCCAGTCTTGGGCTCTTTAATATTAACAACTCCATACGAATAGACTTTTACAATTATAAATGGCCCATCCACCTAGACTTTCAGTTTTTCAGGAAATAATTTCAAACTTGTATTGTATAATAAAAATTGATATCCAAGCTGAATATCTTCCGGTCATGTGGTTCTTTCATTTTCTATTTATATATCTTGTCATTATCATAAGATTCATTCATAATCTCTCAAGCTCATTAGTTGCAATAATCTTTTCTCATCAGTATCTTTAAAATTTAAATTAAGCTCCTTAATCACCCAATAAGCTTTATGCTCTAATTCTAATGTTAAGTGACAAGCCTTCCCAAAAATTAATCTATATGAGGACATTCCAATGGGGTATCTTATAAGCTGTCCTATAAGCCCATATAATAGTATCTAATCTAGTAGACTAATCCATTTTATTAGGATTTACAATTTTCTCAAAAATTTTCTTAACCTCATGATTAGATATTTCTGCTAGACCACTAGTCTGAGGATGATAAGTAGTTGCAATTCTATGTATAATATCATATTTTTCCACCAACTTTTCATTTCGTTTGTTCCAAAAGTGAGATCTTCCATCAGTAATGATTATTCTCAACATTTCATATTTTGTAAAAATAATTTTCATTAAGCATTTATTCCTTTGAAAATTGAATAGAAAACTGGGCTTTTCTTGTTAGATGAATGGTTTACTAGTACTCTAAGGATAGACTAGTTTGCTAGAATTAATCTAAATTTACATTATGTATTTCCTAAAGTAAACCTGTGAATATTTTTATTGAAGCCCGTTCCCTCAAATTAATAAAATTGACTTTAAAAATTCTAGTGTTACTTGAGTACAAGTATCACTTAAGTTTGGGGGATTTTGATATGACTTAAAGCATGCTTAGTTTTCTTTCTCTTTTTGCACCTTCTTATGGATGAAATTGCACTTTAAAAAAGGGTTTTTACTTATAGATACAATAGCTAAAGAAATGGAATGAAATGTGGAAGAATTGGAGTGAAGCGGTGGTGAAAAGGAGCTATTGTAAAAGTTGGAGAATTGGCACTTAGGAGCTAGCCATTGGTCCCTAGGCACATCTCCATGTGCCTTGGTGCCATTAGTGGTGAAATTTGTTCAGCACTGATGACGCCAAAAGCAGCGTCGACAGCGGATTTTGACAGTGAACATCAAATTAAATTGCAGAACACTGGTGGTGAAATTTGTTCAGCACTGATGACGCCAAAAGCAGTGCCGACGGCACCGTTTGACAGTGACAGTGAACATCAAATTAAATTGCAGAACACTGGTGGTGAAATTTGTTCAGCACTGATGAAAAAAAAAGAAGCGCTCACGGTGCCGTTTAACAGTGAACATCAAATTAAATTGTAGAACACTAGTGCCGAAGGCACTATAATGGGCGCCAACAGTGCCAATGTCCGTTTAGTCCATGTTTCTAAAAGAATCGACAAATTTGGAAACTTTTTAAAGAGTTTTTGGAGGCACCTATTGGAGAACCAACTTTAGGCCTTATTTGGGGCCAAAATAGATCAGAAAAATGACTCTTCCTGACATCTCATCGCCCCAATTCAACCTTCTAAGCATCACACATTCTTCTATTTTCATTCCACGACCATTTAGAGTTCATTATTCTTATAATTTAGAGATTTGTGGTGAGATTAAGTGTGAACTGTTCTCCAAGAGTGTTAGAGAAGGAGAAAAGTGAGAGATTTTTTTTTCCTACATTTCCTAAAAGAGGCTACAAGGGATTTGCTTTGAGAAAGAGTTTCAGATAAGTGTTGTTTGTTTATTAGTGGTGTATGAACTTTCTTTTATATATGAAATTTATGTTTTGTTATATCTTTCTCATGAAATCTATGCAGTTTACTTTATCTTTATCCCTACTCTTAGATATGATGAAATGAAGAGATAATATTGATGTACCAATATTAAAATATAAAATAAATTGTGATAATTTTTCAACTTCAAACTTAATTTACCTTTTTGATCTGGCCAAGTGCATTACTAAAACATGTTGTGAAACATATGATCCAGGAAATGGAGTATGAGCTCTACAACAGAGTGAGGATCACATTTTATTCCATGAAGGATAACGTCGTTCATGGAATTAAGTGCAAAGAAATAGGAAAATATATTTTGTTGGGTGTAGAATTTGAGAATCCTTAGGGTGACAGACTAAAATTCCCAATTTGGTCTTGGTGTTTAAAAACTAAAGCGAGAGTTAGGCTTCAGGTGAAGGGAAGTGGGAGCTCTAGAGTGGGAGCCAGTATCCTCCTAGCCTAGCCATAGATTTAGGGACTAAACTTGGGATTTGCCAATGATTTTCTATAACACTATATCAGGGTAAAGAATTAAAACTACTCCTATTTGGCACAATACATATTTGAACCATTTATCTCATCTCATTTTACTAAAATATCATTGTAGTGGGAAATATGCTTTTTAATAGTTTAGTAGTTACTGTTTAAACATTGTATTTCAGTTTTGTTATTATTTAAATAATTTAGTTCTGATATTATCTTATTATTCAAAATTAGTGACAGTAATTTTGTTTTGACTTTCTATGAATTTCTTAGTAAATTTATCATTTCAAATTTTAACCTTCCCCGTAGGATCGATATTTGGGGCTTAAATAAAAGTTTCTTTATTACTTAATAATGATACGTATACTTTCTTAGAATCCCAACATTAATTGCTTAAATTTCTAATTCATAAGATATTGCATCAAGCTTTTGGCACCGTTGCATAGCGGATTCAACTATATAATCTTACACAACTATATTTCACACCGGGATCAAGGAACTTGTGTTGACTATAAGGGAAGAACTTAACATTGCTTAAGGGATTTAAAGATCCCTTTTCAAGGTTTTTCCATCACTTTTAAAGGGGAAAGCTAAGTATTTTGTTCTATTTCATCTTGTATTGTTTGTAAACACAAATCTAGTTAATTTTCCTTTTGTTAAAAGGAAGACTTGTATTGTTTTCTTCATGCATTGTGAGTAGTTCATTTTTAACTTTCTCTTGTGATGAATAAGTGGGTAGTGTAGAATTGTAGGATGCATTTAGAGTTGGTTTTACATCTTTAATTTGATGAATATTCTTCCATGCTTAATTTACATTTCATTCTGGGCAAGTGATTAGTTAAAACATGTTGTGATCCATCATGACTCGGGAGAGCTATGGTAGAACAATTAGGGTATTCTCATCGAACTAGTGGGTGAAGGAAAGGCAGTCCATATGGAAATGGTGATAGATAGGGAAATAATCTTTAAATCTAGTTTAACCAAACTTCTTTATGCATTTGAGAGAGGGTAAATAAGAGAATTGCTCTTATTTGTTACTAGCCACATTTGCAATTCAAAGTATTTTTTTCTTGCACACCACATAGTTCTTTGTAAGAGAGGGTAGCTATATAACTTGATTTTCTCTAATTTAATTAGTAGAATTTTTTAGGTGTAACCAAGTAAGATTAGTGGTAATCTAGAAGGACTAGTAATCATAACAAAATTAACTTTATTTCTAGGCTAAAAACTAGTTTTATTATACTAGAAATTATCCTAAGACATTAACCCCTATCTCTTTATGGGATTAATATTTTGGCCTAAGAAATCAGATTTTGTTGATATGAAACGTATACTTGCTTAAAACTCAATACATTTAATGTCCATTTTTAATGATCTTGTGCTTTAATGAAAGGTATTTTTGAAGTTTTTGGTTGTAGGTAAACTAAGTGAAGTAAATGTAGCAAATGGAATGAAAATGGAGAAAATTGGAATCAAATGAAGAAAAAGGCTAATGTTGATCCGGCACCTAGGCACCAGATAATAGAGAGCCTGACGCCTTGGCACCTGTGTCGATTATTTAAAAGATCCATTGAACTTGGATGAATTTTGAAAAGGTGTTTGAAGATTTTGTTGGGGGCTTTGAGAGAACTATTTAAAGAGACTTCAAGAGATTCAAAATAGAGACTTCTGGGAGGGGGAAAGAAAGTCCTTTGTATAGAAGTGGATTCTTCATAGAGAGGAGAATGTCTTGAAGGCTTGCTTAAGGCTTGGAGGAGAAGAGGAAAAGTGAGAGATATCTTCTTTACTGCTGATTCTAAGTAAGTTTGTAGTGAATTGTAAGGAGGGTGAGTGATTCAAAGTAACTTGAAAGAATGCTTGGGAAAGAGTTTAAAACAAGTTGTTTACTTTATTTAATTTACTTTGTATTGTCTTGTAAACTTTATTTTATCTATAAATCCATGTGTTGTTGTTCCTTCCCCATGAGATCTGAGTACTTTTCTTTTGTCTTTCTCTCTGCAATGAGGAATAATTATGTGTAGGAATGTAGTTTAGTAGAAGTGCTTTTAAAATTCCATAGATTATGATGATTCAAATTATACGCTTCATTTACTTATCAATCTGGCCAATTGATTTGTTAAAATTTGTTGTAAAACTTAGTGACCCAAAATGGGCTATGTTCCCATATAGTAAGAATCACATTTAGCCTCATGAATGAGAATGCAGTCCTTGAAGTTAAGTGCAAATAAATAGGGAAATAAGTTTGGTTGGGCATAAAATTAGAGATTTTAGGGTGGCAGACTAAAATCTCCAATTTGGTCTAGATGTTTGTAAACTAAAGCGAGATGTTTTCCCTCAGGGGAGAAGAAGTGGGAACTCTAGAGTGAGAGCTCATATTTTCCTAGCCTAACCACAGGTTTAGGGACCAAACTCTGGATTAGCCAATGTTCTTTATGCACTTGACAGAGGGTAAAGAATAAAATTAATTCTATTTGTCACAATACCTTAGTTATATTTTAAAATTATTTTCCTACACATTTAAAGTCATTGATAGGGGAAGGTTGTTTTATACAAATTTGAATTCTTCATACAATATCGGTTTAGATTAGAGGTACTTTGCAATTTAAAATCTTTTTAATTTTGTCTTCCATTTTCATTTCAATTTTGCTTAGCATACAAGCATTCCTTTAATTTTATAGGATTAGATATTCTAAAAAAACTTACGATCATTTCCTATATAAGATTTCTACATTTAAAAGTAGGTCTTAGTAAGTTCAATTTCATTAGAGTTTTAGCTATTTCGCGTGGGATTGATACTATGGTTTTTAATGATAATCCTATAATACTTGAAATGATACATATATTTAAACAGTACCCCTAGTGTGTAAAACCTTTTAATCATATGTATATAATGTTTTGCACACAGCCGCTAAATATAAATTGGGTCAAGTTTTTGTCGTATCTCTGAAACAAAATAATTGCGTAACTGTGGGTCGGGTCATGTTTTTTACATCATTGCTAAGGAATTAGCAACGAAACCTTTTTAACTTAGTAAAATCTTAATTTTTAATTGTTTAAAAATTATTTTGTTATTTTTATATACATTCTTGTATTTAATAATATATATACAAAAAAAAAGATATATATTTATTATTTTAGTTAGTGTGTTTTGCTTGTTTTATTATTTATCTTTAAAAAATCTATGCATAGTGCAGGATCTAAAGGTTTAGTACCATATGATTCTAAGTTAGAGTAAACTATTATAAAATTTAAAAATAGAAACAAATTCACTATTTCCAAGAAATGACAAATACTTTACATAATAAATTATAAAATCAAGTTGATGAGAATGTACCAAAACCATTAAGATATTATGCTAGCCCTATGGTAGATGAAATTCATTGAAGTATGCAAAATCCTATCGTAGAAGCTAATGCATTTCAATTAAAACCTGCTATCATTCAGATAGTACAAAACAACAAATTTGTGGAGCTCCATCTAAAGATCCTACCTTTCATCTTGCAAGTTTTTTAGAACATTGCGCTACATTTCAGTATAATGGTATCTCTAATGATGTTGTTTGACTTAGGTTATTTCCTTTTTTTCTTAATGGATAAAGATAAAATGTAGTTAAACTCATTAGGACCTGGACATATTAGAATCTGGAATAACCTAGCATATGAACTCTTTACTAAGTATTTTCCACCATCAAAGACATCTAAGCTTAAAAATGATATTAAATATTTTGTCATTTTGAAGGGTAATCAATATACGAGGCTTGGGAGCAATTTAAAGAACTTCTTAGGAAGTGTCCACACCATACATTACTTGATTGGTTAATGATTCAAACATTTTATAACAGATTAGTAGGACATCTTAGATATATTATTGGTGGTGCTTGTAGTGGATCATTAATGTCAAAAACTTTTGATAAAACATATTCTTTAATTGAGGAAATGACTACGAATAATTTTCAAAGGCCTTCGGAATGGGTAAATTGTAAAAGAATAGCTAGTGTTCTTAATTTTGATGTTATTTCTATGTTAACTTCTCAAGTAGTTGCAATATCAAGAAAGTTAGATAAATTGAGAAAAAAATTTATCTCATACACCTCAAGTGATTGAGGAAAGTTCATTCTGATAAATGATTTATTCCAAAATTGCTTCATTTGAGACCATGAATGCAATTAACAATAAACCTAATAACCCCTATTTTAACTCTTACAATGCTAAAAAAAGCCACCGCAACTTTAACTGGAATAAAAATTCTTATGGTACTAACTAGTAATGAGGAAACAATCAAGTGAACCCATTAGGAAACTGGATCAACCAGGGTAGTACTAACTATAAACAAACTTATCCTCCCGAATTTAAGGGTAACCAACAACTTAAATATAAGAAGCTTTATATAGAAGAACTTGTGTTACATATGGGTAATTAATTACAAAATCCCAGAGAAACAATTAGAAATATGGAAAATCAACTGGAACAACCTTAGCAAAAGGCCTTAGGGAATTCTTCCTAGTAATACTGAAGTTAATCCAATAGAACAGAACAAATAATAAGTTAAAGCAGTCCAATTAAGAAGTGGATGAGAACTGGGGACGAGAGTTCAAAAATAGATTGAAGTTGAGAAAAAGAGAAAAGAAATTGAAAAGTTTGATGAAGATATTCCTCAAGACCTAAAAAAAGCTATTTCTCCAATGAAGAAATATTTAGAACGACCGCCTCCTCCATTTCCTCAGAGAATTCCACAATAAAAATTAGATAAACATTTTTTAAAGTTTTCAAAAATATTTAAGAATTTAACTTTTAATTATCCATTTGTTAAAGTTCTGGAATAGATGTTATGTAAATTTTATGAAGGATATTTTTAATAAGAAGAGGAAATTTATAGATAATGACACTATTTCCCTCAGTGAAGAGTGTAACACAAAAATTCAAAAGAAACTCCCTCAGAAACTAAAAGATCCTGATAGCTTTACTATCCCATGTGTAATAGGAGATAGGTTTTATGGGAAAGCCTTATGTGACCTTGGGGCTAGCACTAACCTTATTCCTCTATCTATTTTCTATGGTTAGGCTTAAGAGAGATTTCTCCTACTTTTGTAACTCTTCAGTTAGCTGATCGATCAATTACTCACCCGAAGTGATTATAGAAGACGTGTTAGTAAAAGTGGATAAATTTATCTTTCTTGTTGATTTCATTGTACTAGATATGGAGGAAGATAAATAAATCTGACTCATTTTAGGGAGTCCTTTTATTGCTACTGAAAGGGCCATCATAGATGTGCAAAAAAATTGAGTTAACCATAGAGTCAATGATTAGGCAGTGAATTTTAATACATTAAAAGCAATGAAATATCCAGATATGGGAAGACGGGATGAATTTTTTAGATTGGAACTTATCAATCATCTAAGTAGCAGTCATTTCAAGTAATATTATGAAGATAAATTTGAACAACAAGAAATTGATATTGATGAAGATATTAATCTGAAAGATGAATAGATTAATGAAGATAAAATTTATGTTTGGGAAAATTTTTAGTTGTTGGACACGAGTGAAAACAGACTGCAAATCTTTTAGTTCTTCATTGCATAAACAACCTGAACTAGAGGGAGTGGTGTGGGAGAGATGAGAGAGAGCAATAACAATTGAGGGAGATCATGTGAGAAAGAGAGAAGAAAAGGTGTGTGAGATAAAGGGAGTGATTATGAGAGAGAGGGTGATAGATAGATAGAGATGAAGCAAGAAAGAGAGTGAGATGAGTGAAAGAAGTGGGAAAAAAGAAAAAGGGAGTAAGATAAATGTGGAGGGGGGAAGAGAGATAGTAAGAGGTGGAGTGGGAGTGTAAGAGTGTGAGGTAAAGAGCGAGCTACAAAGAGATAGAAAGTAAGCAGGAAAGAGCAGAGAAGGAGAGAATAAGAGAGAGACAGGGAGGAGGTAGAGAGAGTGCGTGAGAGATGAATCAAGTAGAGATAATTGGAGAGAGGGGAGGGAGAGAGTGAGATGGAGAGTGAGAGAAAACAATAGAGGGAAGAGAGAGTGAGGGAAGAGAATGATAGTAGAGTGAGAAATAGATAGAGAGGGAGGAAAATAATAAGTGTGAGTAAAAGTGCAAGAAAAGCAACAAACAAGGTGGGAGAGAAAGAATAATATTTAAATAGGGAAAACAAAGAGGATAAGTGAGTGGGAGTGGGAGTCGGAGAGAGAGGGATAGAGATTTAACAAGGAGGTGTGAGAGAAGGCTAGGAAGAGGGAAAGAGCAAGGTGAGAGAGAGGATAAGTGAAAGAGAGAGAGAAATGTGAAAGAAGAAGTGAGCAAAATGGAAAGAGAGAGTAAGATAAATATGGAGGGCATAAGAGAGAGAGTAAGAGGTAGAGTGGGAGCGAGAGAAAAGGGGAAAGAGCGAGCTAGAGAGCAAGCAGAAAAGAGGAGAGAGGGAGAGAAAGATTAAAAGAGAAGCGAGTGAGGTAAAAATAGAGAGAGAGTGAGAATAAATGAGTGATAGATGAAAGTAAATAGAAGAGGAAGTGAATAAGAGAGAGGGGGTGAGAGGGAATGAGGGGAAGAGAGTGAGAGAGAGAAAATAAAGGAGAAGGAGAGGGGAAAAAGATGGGGGAAAATATTTTTACCTAACCCTCTTTCTCTTACTCTATCTAGTTTCTCTCTCACTCCCTGTCACTCTCTCACTCTCTCACTTGCTCTCTCACCCCTCCATATCTCTCTTCCATTCCAACCCTCAAACACTCCCATCATACGTCCTTCTTTCTCCCCTTCCTTATCCCCTTCCTCTTTTTATTTCCCTTTCCCTCCTTTCCTCCACTCTTTTTATCTTCTTCAGACCATTCTATCTCTTCCTCCCACTTTTACTCTATCTATCTCTTCTGCTCTCTCTTAATCTCTCTCACTCTCTCTCAATTCTCTAACACTCTCTCTCCTTCTCTCACTCTCTTTCTCTCCCTCTATCTCTCTCTCACTCTTCCTCTGTCCCTCATTCTTTCATCTCTCTATCTTCCCTACCTCCCTCTATCTCTCTCTTACTCTTACTCTGTCCCCCTCTCTTTCTTTCATCTCTCTATCTTCCCTACCTCCCTCTATCTCTCTCTTACTCTTACTCTGTCCCCCTCTCTTTCTTTCATCTCTCTATCTTCCCTACCTCCCTCCCTCCTTCACTTCCACTCACTCTTTGTCTCACTCTCCCTCCCTCTTTCACATTCATTATCTCTTTATCTCACTCTCCCTTAATCCCTCACTGCTTGCCTCTCTTATCATCTCTCTCACTCTATCTTCTTTCTCTCTCACTCTCTATGGTTATCTCACTCTCCGTCACTCGCTTTTTCTCTTTCTCCCAATCTATCTCTTTCATTCCCTCTCTTTCACTCTCTGTCTCTTTCTCTATCTCTCCCTCATTCCAACGATGCTCACTCTCTACGTCCCTTTTTCTCCACCTCCCTATCTCCTGTCCTCTCTCTATTTCCCTCTCTCTCCCTCTTCTACTCTCCCTATGATCTCTTATACATTTTCTCTCTCTTTATCTCTCAACCTCGTCCATTTTTTTTTCTCTCTTTTTTAACTCTCGCTCACTTTATCTTTTTCACTCAATTTCCATCTTTATTTCTTCTTCTCTCATCTCTCCATCTCTCTTTCTCTAATTTTATTTCTCACATGCTCTCCCTCAATTGTTATTGCTCTTTCTCATCTCTCCCACACCACTCTCTTACAAATTCTTATGTTATTTAGGAGCAAGTATAAATCATATGCCTCTATCAATTTTTAAACATTTAGATTTAGGAGAGATTTCTCATATTACTATAACTATTTAGTTAGCTGATCATCAATAACTTATCCTAAAGGAGTTATAGAAGATGTATTAGTAAAAGTAGATAAATTATTTTTCCTGTAGACTTTATAGTATTAGATATGGAGGAAGATAAACAGATTCCTATTTTTTTTTGGAGACCATTTCTTGCAACAGGGAGAACTATGATAGATGTGCAAAAAGAAGAATTAGTAATGAGAGTTAATGATCATGAAATAACATTTAATATCGTAAAAGCTATGAAATATCGTGTAATAGAAAAAGATTTAGGATGGAAGTTACTAATTATCTATGTAATGAGTAATTTAAGAAAAAATTGGTAGAAAAATTAAGGCAAGAAGAATTTAGTGATAATGAGAATGAAATAAAAGAAGAAAACCTATATTATATTTAGAACAAATTTGAAACTTTAGATTTGTTGGAAAATGATAAAAAAATCTTATTCCTTCAAGTATTAAACCACTTGAACTTGAACTAAAAATATTACCTGTCATTTAAAATATGTGTTTGTAGGAGATTCATCTACATTATCTATTATTGTATCTTCTGAGTTAACTGAAATTGAGGAACAAAAATTAAGAGAAATGTTGAAAAGATATAAAAAGGCTTTTGGATGGACTTTAGCAAATATTAAAGGAATTAGTCCTTCAATTTGTATGCACAAAATTTTATTAGATGATCAATATGAACCTAAAGCTAATCCTCAGAGGAGATTAAACCCAATAGTGAAAGAAGTTGTTAAAAAATAAATCTTAAAATAGTTAGTGTTGGAATTATATATATTGTTTCAGACAGTGCTTTGGTGAGCCTAATTCACTGTGTTCCAAAGAAAGGAGGAGTGACAATTGAAGTAAATGAGAAAAATGAATTAATTACAAAATGACAAGTTACTAGTTGGCAGATTTGTATAAACAATAGAAAATTAAATATGGGCACCATGAAAGATAACTTTCCTTTACCCTTTCTAGACAAAATGATGGATAGATTGGCTGGAAACAAATATTATCGCTTTTAAGAGCATATACCGATTATCATCAAATTCTAATTGCTTTTGAGGATCAAGAGATAACAACATTTACAAGTCCCTATGGAACATTTGTTTTATAGAATATCTTTTGGACTATGCAATGCACCTGCGACCTTTTAAAGATGTATGATGTCAATATTTAGCAATTTGATTGAACATGGAATGGAAGTATTTATGGATGATTTCTTTATATTTTCAGGTCTTCATTTGAATTATGTTTAAATAATTTAGAAAAAGTTCTGAAATTATGTGAAAAAATCAACTTAGAACTAAATTGGGAAAATATCAATTTATGGTTGGAGGAGGAATTTTACTTGGGAATAAAATTTTTGAAAATAACATGGAGGTAGATCCTACAAAAATTCAAGTTATTGAAAAATGACCACTTCCTCCTACAGTTAGAGGGGTAAAAATTTTCATAGGAAATGTTGGTTTCTACAGGCGCTACATAAAAAAATTTTCAAAAAAAACTAAGTTATTATGCCAACTTTTAGAAAATGATACAAAATTTGATTTTAATGAGGAATGCATAAAAACATTTGAATTATTGAAATAAAAATTAATCACTGCACCTATAATAGTCCCATCTGATTGGTTGAAACCATTTGAAATAATGTGCGATGCTAGTGATTATGCTATTGGAGTTATTTTAGGACAAAGGCACAACAAAGTTTTTAAAGTAATATATTGTGTTAGTAAAACTCTAAATGGTGCTCAAATTAGTTACACTATTACTGAAAGAGAGTTATTAATTATTGTCTATGCCTCTTATAAATTTAGACCTCACTTGATTGAAACCAAATGTATAATGCATACATATCATTTTGCTATCAATTACTTGATGCAAAAAAAAAGATGTTAAACCAAGATTAATTAGATGGATACTTCTATTACAAGAGTTCAATTTTATTGTAGTTGATAAAAAAGAAAATCATAATCAAATAGCTTATCATTTGTCTAGACTAGAAAAAGAAATATTAACTAATTTTGCAAATAAAATTTTAGAAAAATTCCCTGATGATTAATTATATATTATTGATGAAATAAATATATCATGGTATACTCATATAGTAAATTATATTGTAGGTGATATTCTACCACCAGATATTAAGAATCAACAATTAAAGAAATTTATCTATAATTTAAAATTCTATTTTTAGGATGACCCATATTTATATAAACACTATAAAATTCTAATTATTAGGAGGTGTGTGCCTTGTGAAGAAACTCAACAAGTAATTGAAAGATGACATGATTTTAAATTTGGAGGATACTTTGTAACAAATAGAACTGCATATAAAATTTTGCAAGCTAGATTTTATTAGCCTACTCTTTTTAGAGATGTTAATGANAGGTATGCAAATAAATAAAAATTGGGTTTCGAAATAATCACCACGCTTAAGGGCCCATTTGGGGCAGCTTATTTGGTGTGACGGCGTTTTGAAAACGCACATAGTCGGTTTGGGTAAACTGTGTTTTGACAGCTTATGCGTTTTCAAAAAGCAGAAAATAACGTTTTTACACCTCACCTATCTGGGTGCAGTGACAGCTTATTGGCAACAGTCTAGCTTTTCTAAAAAAAAATAAAAATTTGTAATAGCCACTGCACCTAGCTTATCAGCAGATTATTTTTAATCAGATTATCAGCGGATTATACAATAACCTACAGATTTCTCAAACAGACCCTTAAAATAGGCTTTTTTTTTTCATGTGTATGAATAACATACGGAACAATAGCCATTATGGGTTCCGAAAGCTCATATCCGAAAATCAAGTTGGTCGTCGCCTGTCTGTTGGAAGGCAGTTTCAGCGTAATTACCCTTTGCTCTGGGTTTGAATTTCATCTGGGTCGAATTAGCACATATGGGGGATCGATATCCGCTCTAAATACCGATTTTTTCATTTTATTTAGGGGACAAGATCGACATTTAGAGACCCCAAGTGATTGATCAACCAGATATGGGCTATCTCCCTCGAACCAAAAATCTTTTCTCCGGACCATTCTGCCCTTCCCCAGAGATGAAGACGAAAAATCAAGAACATGAGCTTTCCTCTTAAATATAGACTTTTCCTGGGTTGCATGAAATCACGAATAATACNTGCTGGGTAATTCTTCTTTTTCTTTTCTTCTTCTTTTCTTCTAACTGGAATATAGATGAGTCTGTTTGTGCTTGATTTTATAAAGTTTGTTTTACATTATAGTTGTTGTAGACAGAGACAAAGTTTGACAGCATTTAGACTCTGTAATTTGGTTTAGTGAATTCAATATTTAAAGCTGATCTTCTTTATGTTGTTTTTATAAAGGAAGATTTGCATGCAAGCCACTCAATTCCTATGTATTTACATAATCTTACACCAAAAAACTTCAATGTTTACATCTATGCTATGTGATGTGAAAGATTTGAGGGCTATAGATGTGAAAAGCAAAATTTAGGTGTCTAGACATGTAAATACATTGGAATTTGGTGGTGTGTAAATGTCCATAAAATCATGATCTTGCAAAATTAATAGTTTAAATTGTATTCTCACTTTCTTTTTAATGATCTTTGCTGTATTTTCTGCTTTATTTAATCTTTTATTTTTGGAACATTTACATAAATTCCACAATTTTTTGTTTTTACAAATTTAACACTGATGCTTTAATTTTTATTTTCGTAATGCTCAATTCTTTAGCATCACATAAATAATCACTTTTGCTAACTTTTTAGAAGTCAAATTATATTCTTATGCATATATTTATAGGCTGGTATAAATGTAAATATCAAATTTTGGGTGTTGGATATGTAAATCCATAACAAACGTGTGGGTGTGACTTTTCAAAGATAACACGCCCTACATATGGAGCGATTATTGCATTGGGATAACGGATGCATATTTTCGTCTGGAGTCCAGTGGGCACTTGTCACATGGCAAATGGGCTCCACTGTAATATAATGGTCGAGTTTTTTAGAGGGGTGGGGCTCACTTGCCACGTGGCACACTCCTGCTAGATTCGAGACATAATAGTTTTTCATACATATGGGGGAAGGAGGGCCTTTATATCAACAAAAAAATACGGGACATTTACATACATACCTCCAAATCCTATGTGTTTATATATCTAACACCAAAACTTTATCTTTTATATTTATATCACCCAAATCATTTTAATTCTTAAAAATTAAAATACATGATTTCATGCATGGATAAGGTGATATGTATGTAAAAATTGAAATTTTGGATATTTGATATGTAAATTCGTTCGAAATAAGTGGCATGTATGTAAATTTTCCAAAATACAATCATTTTCTTCTCTATATTTGAAATAATTGATGAAAAAAAAATAAAGTATATATAACTTCCAATCTATACTCTTCCGGCAAGATCCAAAATTGGGGAATAAACAATCTGAATTTGATCGAGCTTGGGCTCGTGAATATTATTTTAGATTTAAACTTGCATTGATTTTGTGCCTTTCATATGGGAAAAATTTTCGTATGTAAGACGTACGCAGAGCTGCGTATATAATTGATGCAATATTCGCATTTTATCCGTATTATATATGTATTATATTGCCTTTAATTTCGATGTAACTTCCATATAACATACTTGAACTTACAAATAAGTTCCGCGCTTCTATTTTTATATATCTGTAGGTTATATTTAGGTTACATAGAAGTTACATAGAGGTTACAAGAGATATAACACAAATATAATGCCGATATAACGCGAATATAACATTCATTATGTATGCGACGCTTTCCCTTTCATATGAGCACACAAGTTGTCATGATTTAAATTTAAGAATAAATTTATAAAATATTTTATTATATAAATAATACACATAATTTTTTTATTCCAAGCTAAAATGCGTATATAATTTGAGCTTAAAAATTGAGTTGTTGAACAAGCTTTTTGGACAGCGTGGGGATAAGTTAGAAAGTGTTTGGAAAGATTCTCTGCATCTGTCCCTCTCAGAAGAGTAATCTTTTAAATCTCACCGGCTATTGAATAATTCAAACAAAATTAAAATTAGAAGAAATAGTCAGCATATGACTTGGAACAGCAGGTCAACATACCTATTACAATGAAGTATATAATCTTCATTCTATTTATTTTAATATATATATATTAAGATTTACATAAATGACAAGACTCAATTCTTAGCTATTTGCATAGTTACAGTTATGACAAGTTATCTATGTATGAAAAAGGTAGATTTCATCTTTTAAAGGCTAAAAATAGTGATGTTTTGGACGACATATGGAAGATTTGAGTGGTATAAATGTAAAAAAGGAAAAGTTTAGGTGTTACATACGTAAATACATAGAAATTGGGTGGTATGCCCCTTTTTGTACGTTTCTTTTTCGGTATGTCTGATTTTGATTCTTGGTTCGCTTTCAAATTTCGTTATCTATGGGCGTCAAAGAAACAAACAAACGAGACTTTCCTACCTGCTTTGTGTGGAAGATTTACATAAATACCCCTCCATTCCTATGTATTTGCAGGTCTGACACCTAGTTTTAAAAGATTTGGGCGATGTTAAGGTAAGAAGTAAATTTAGGTGTTAGGCATGTAAATAAATAAAAATTGGGTTTCGAAATAATCACCACACTTAAAATAGGCTTTTTTTTCATTTGTATGAATGGCATACGGAACAATAGCCATTATGGGTAGGGCTGTAAAAAAAGCTCGTTGTTCGTGAATAGTTCGTGTTCGGTTCGTCAATGAGCTCGTGTTCGATTCGTTCGATAAGTAAATGAGACGAACGTGAACAAACTCTTTTCGTTCAGTTAGTTAAACGAATCAAACACGAACAGTGATGCGTTCGTTCGTGTTCGAATTGTTATTGTTCGAAATATAAAATAATTAAAAATAATTATATATAAATAAATTTATGATATTTAAAAAAATTAAATTTTATAAATTATAATATATATAATANAGTAGCCATAAGACATAAAACAATAAGGGTTTAAGCAATATTTAAAAATTCTTATTTATATTAAAACATCATTTGAATCTAATTTAATAATTTTTATTCTATTTTCTTAATCAATATTTTAATTGATTATAAATCTTTGTAGCCTTGTAGTCAATTAGATTTTTTAAAATACTACTTAATATATATATATTTGATAAACTCATCTTGGTTCGTGTATTTCGAGCCAAAACGAGCCGAACACGAACGAACACATATTAGTTCGTGTTCAGCTCGTTAACTTATCGAACGAAATTAACGAGCCGAACACGAGCTTCTTAACAAGCCGAACACGAGCTGTTCGCGAACAACGAGCCGTTTTGACAGCCCTAGGTCTGACACCTAGTTTTAAAAGATTTGGGCGATGTTAAGGTAAGAAGTAAACTTAGGTGTTAGGTATGTAAATAAATAAAAATTGGGTTTCGAAATAATCACCACACTTAAAATAGGCTTTTTTTTTTCATTTGTATGAATGACACACGGAACGATAGCTCGTATCCGAAAATCAAGTTGGCCTTGTCTGTTGGAAGGCAGTTTCAGCGTAATCACCCTCTGCCCTGGGTTTGAATCTCAGCTGGGTCGAATTAGCACATATGGAGGATCGATATCCGCTCTAAATACCGATTCTTTTATTTTATTTAGGGGACAAGATCGATATTTAGAGATCCCGAGTGATTGATCAACCAGATATGAGCTATCTCCCTCGAACCAAAAATCTTTTCTTCGTACCATTCTCGTCTTCTCCAGAGATTAAGAGGAAACATCAAGAACTAGAGCTTTCCTCTTAAATATAGGCTTTTCCTGGGTTGCATGAAATCACGAATAAATAGTTTTATTAAAGGCATGCATTATAATTCAAAATTTGTTACCATACCCATGTTTTTATGTAAATTTATAAATATATCCAAAAAGATGGCAGGAATATGTTATAATGAATCTTATACCTTGGATCTCAACCAACTTCTTTATAATTCATTAGCTTGGTTACATAAATATTGTTAAATATTTATTATGTCTGTTTAATACATAAATCCTTTGTTATATAACACCCAATACACTAAGTGGAATAAAAGAAATATCATTAATGTTAACTTATCTACTAAATCATGATGGAGTATCATCTCTTCACTTAAAGGAAAAGAACAAGGATTAGGAGAGGAATTACAGAGCATGTTTTGGATTTAAGACTTGTAGATAACTTTCCCCTTTCGTAGTCGCCGACCACCATCAAACCTTGCCCGTCGGTCACTATCAATCATCGTCGACAGTCTCTGCTTTCCGCCCTTAATCTCTTGCCACTATCAATCTCTGATTGCAAATTTTGTATTCCAAATACAGATGTAACGTATAACGCTTGCTTTAAAGACCCAACAATAACTTCCAGCATCTGTAGTTGCCGACCTCTGGTCGGGCTTGCAACCACTGCATTCAAACTCCAACCTACGTGGCCAACTAATACTATTATAAGTTCCAACTATGACTTGTGTTGCCAATTGACACTTTTGCAATCACCAACTGCAACTTGTGGGCAACTAAATATATTGCAGACATTAACTGAGGCATATGTGGTCAACTACTACTATTATTACTTCCAAGTACAACCTCTATGATTTACTAATATTATTGCAATCACTACATATTGTTTATGTGGCTAATTGACGATATTGTAGCTACCAACTATGATCTATGTGACCAACTAACAATATTATAGTCACAAACTATGACCTATATGATCAACTGTTTTTGTTAGAACTTTCAACTACGACCCTTATGTCCAACTAATGATATTGTGGTCATCAACTACAATTTATTTGACTGACTGATGATAATACAATCACTAACTAAGGCATATGTCATCAACTATTAATATTATAACTTCTAACTACAACCTCTATAGCCAACTAACGCTATTGTAGTCACCAAATATACCCTATGTAGCCAACTAATGATATTGTAGTTAACAATTATGGTATATGTGGACCGCTAACAATATTATTCTCCAAATACGACATATGTGGCTAATTACTACTGTAACAACTTTCAACTATAACATCTATGGTCAACAGATGATATTACAATCACTAACTACATTTTATATGACTAACTAACAATATTATAGTCACCAAACATAACCAATGTGGCCAAATGATAATTTTACTGTCACCAACTATGACCTATGTTGTCAATTACTACTATTATAACTTCTAAAAATTGTCTATGTGACCAACTGACGATATTATAGTAATCAACTATGGCTTATGTGGTTAACTGATGATATTATAGTCACAATCTACGGCTTGTGTGGCCACCTAACAGTATTGCAGTAACTAACAACTACTGTTAGTTTTCAGCTATTGTCTATGTAGTCAACTGATAATATTACAGTCACCAACTATGACATATGTGATCAATTGAGGATATTGTAATCATCAACTATGATCAATATGATCAACTATTATTATTGCAACTTCAAATTACGACCTTTATGGTCATTGCACCGCACCCACCAACTAAGACCTATGTCGCTAACTACTACTGTTTTAAGATAAAATTTTACTTTATAGATTTAGCATCTATTATGAAAATTCATTATTAAAAAAATATGCTTAGAGTCCCTCAAAGTTTTCTACTAAAATTTAAAATATCCTACGAATACATCTTAATTAATTAATTTAAAGTATCCTACAAAAAGTGTCGGGTGTAACCATGTAAGTGTTCAATACATGTCAAATACAAATACGATACATTTTTAGTACTGTCGGCATTACAAATGTTATGATTGTATCTTCTAAGTAGATAGGCTTAACACATTCAAGAGACCTTCTAAACATAAAATTTGACCCACAAATATTGATTTTTTGTATGCACTATAGTCTATAAATATGAAAATTTATGTGCGAGATATGTGAATACATAAGAATTGTTTACAATGGATCATTTCATTACAACTCTTATTTGACTTAAAAAGGATTATTTATCTTTAATAATAAGCTATACTTAATAGAATTAAGTTCCAGGTTGAACTAAATTAAGCNATTAGCTTTCAGCTATTGCCTATGTAGCCAACTGATAATATTACAGTCACCAATTATGACATATGTGGTCAATTGGAGATATTGTAATCATCAACTATGATCAATGTGATCAACTACTATTATTGCAACTTCTAATTACGACCTCTATGATCATTGCACCGCACCAACCAACTAAGACCTATGTCGCTAACTAATATTGTTTTAAGATAAAATTTTACTTTACAAATTTAGCATCTATTATGAAAATTCATTCTAAAAAAAAAAAAAAAAAGCTTTCGAAGTCCCTCCAAGTTTTCTACTAAAATTTAAAATATCCTACGAATACATCTTATTTAATTAACTTAAAGTATCTACAAAAAAGTGTCGGGCGTAACCATGTAAATGTTCAATACATGTCAGATCCAGATACAGACATACAGTACATTTTTAGTAGTGTCAGCATTACAAATGTTATGGTTGTATCTTCTAAGTAGACAGGCTTAACACATTCAAGAGACCTGCTAAACATAAAATTTGACCCACAAATATTGATTTTTTGTATACATTATAGTATATAAATATGAAAATTTATGTGCGAGATATGTGAATACATAAGAATTGTGTACAATCGATCATTTCATTACAACTCTTATTTAACTTAAAAACTATTATTTATCTTTAATAATAAGCTATACTTGATAGAATTAAGTTCCAGGTTGAACTAAATTAAGCTAATCAAGCATAAACTTGAACTAGAGATGGCTCGAGTCGGACTCGACTAGACTCATTTACAACTTCAGCCAAGACTGATTTGAGCCAACATAGCCCTAACATCCTTACTACTCGGCCTCTCCTTCGGATCATTCGCCGTACAAAAGCACGCCACTCTCAGGGCTAACTCCAGCTTCTCATCGTCTCCCCTTCCGGCGATCTGTTCGTCGAAGCACGCCGCTGAGTTCCCCATCCTAACCTGATTCCTCATCCACTTAACCAATCCGAGCTCCTCTCTCTCCACAAAGAACTCATCTGACGGAAATTTCNACACGCCACTCTCAGGGCTAACTCCAGCTTCTCATCGTTTCCCCTTCCGGCGATCTGTTCGTCGAAGCACGCCGCCGAGTTCCCCATCCTCACCTGATTCCTCATCCACTTAACCAATCCGAGCTCCTCTCTCTCCACAAAGAACTCATCNCGTGTTCCCCATCCTCACCTGATTCCTCATCCACTTAACCAATCCGAGCTCCTCTCTCTCCACAAAGAACTCATCCGACGGAAGTTTCCCAATCACCATTACCGCTAGAATCACCCCAAAGCTATAGATATCGCACTTCGAAGTATACTTCATCGTNTGATAAAAGAAAAACAAATTTTGGGAAGTTAGTTGTCCATATTCAATTGCTTTGCAAATTTATGTTATTTATAAATTTTACATTCTTTTAGATACCATATTCTTCTTTGGGCTTTTGCTCATAGTAACACATTAATATATGAAAGATTTAAGAAGTGCATCTGATTAAAACCACATTGGTTCAAACATTCTTTATGCATGTTTTGTGTTTCTTACTTTATACATGTGGATGTTATAAATAATTTTAAAATGAAATGCGTTTATTAGCATCTACCAGGCGTGCAACTATTATGTTAATGATGACACTTTTGACACTTCAGAAAGATTTGCATATATACCACTCAATCTCTTATTTACATATCTAACACCTAAACTTTCACTTTTTACAACACATACCCACCTTACCCTATGCATGAAAAAATATATTTCACTTTCTAAAAATTAAATTTTATATTGGCATTACGTGTTAGATGTGTAAGTACATAAGATTCGGGTGTTATGTATATAAATACCCCTTTGTTTCATGCTATACTTTTTTCTTATATTTGAACATTTTCTATGTTTTCAACCAATATCTTATATTAAAAACAAAATCATACAAACCAAAACTATTTCCCCATTTAATCTATTCAGGGAACGGCCGACGATGTAGTGGACTTCTCTCATGGAAAACAACTTTGGGAACTATGCAAAGAAAAATACGAACCATTATGGNGTGAACATTTTCTGTGTTTGCAACTAATATCTTATTTAAAAAAAAAAACAAATCATACAAACCAAAACAAATTTTCCATTTAATCTATTCAGGGAACAGCAGACGATGTAGTGGACTTCTCTCATGGAAAACAACTTTGGGAACTATGCAAAGAAAAATACGAACCATTATGGCTCGCAGGAGGAAAACATTGCGATTTAGAACTTTTCCCTGAATATATCAGACATTTGAAAAAATTTATATCAACGGTCGAAAAATCACCCTCCCATAAACTCAGCTGCCGAAGAAGCAGCACTGACCACTCCGAACCGGCTAGGAAAAGTTTTGATTTCTGGGAGAAATTTAGAAAAAATTTAATCAAATCTAACGGTAAAGAAAAGCATAAATTTAAATTCTCAGTTGAAGGGATGGAGAAGCATAGGAGAAGTGTGGATTGTATTGAAAGGATGAATAGGAATACTGAAATGGTGGAAAGAGGTAGGAGAAGTGTGGACAGATTGGATAGAATAAGGGCTGGGTAATTCTTCTTTTTCTTTTCTTTTTCTTTTTCTTTTCTTTTAACTGGAATATAGATGAGTCTGTTTGTGCTTGATTTTATAAAGTTTGTTTTACATTATAGTTGTTGTAGACAGAGACAAAGTTTAACAGCATTTAGACTCTGTAATTTGGTTTAGTGAATTCAATATTTAAAGTTGATCTTCTTTATGTTGGTTTTATGAAGGAAGATTAGCATGCAAGCCACTCAATTCCTATGTATTTACATAATCTTACACCTAAAAACTTCAATGTTTTCATCTATGCTGCTTTACCCCTGCAAGAAGATGTGGTGTCTTTATGTGATGTGAAAGATTTGAGGGCTATAGATGTAAAAAAGCAAAGTTTAGGTATCTAGACATGTAAATACATTGGAATTTGGTGGTGTGTAAATGTCCATAAAATCATGATCTTGCAAAATTAATAGTTTAAATTGTATTCTCACTTTCTTTTTTAATGATCTTTGCTGTATTTTCTGCTTTGTTTATCTTTTATTTTTGGAACATTTACATAAATTTCACAAAATTTTTTGTTTTTTACAAATTTAACACTGATGCTTTAATTTTTATTTTCGTAGTGCTCAATTCTTTAACATCACATAAATAATCACTTTTGCTAACTTTTTGGAAGTCCAATCATATTCTTATGCATATGTTTATGGGCTGGTATAAATGTAAATATCAAATTTTGGGTGTTGGATATGTAAATTCATAACAAACGTGTGGTGCATATGTAAATTTCCTTTCCTTTCTTATTTTTTCCTATTCTCCTCAAAGATAACACGTCCTACATATGGAGCGATTATTGCATCAGGATAGCGGACGCATCTTTGCGGTCGGAGTCCAGTGAACACTTGTCACATGGCAAATGGGCTCCACTGTAATATAATGGTTGAGTTTTTTAGAGGGGTGAGTCTCACTTGTCACGTGACACACTACTGCTAGACTCGAGACATAATAATTTTTCATACATATGGGGGAAGGAGTAGGCCTTTATATCAACAAAAAAAATACGTGACATTTACATACATACCTCCAAATCCTGTGTTTACATATCTAACACCAAAACTTTATTTTTTATATTTATATCACCCAAATCATTTTAATTCTTAAAAATTAAAATACATGATTTCATGCATAGATAAAGTGATATGTATGTAAAAATTGAAATTTTGGATATTTGCTATGTAAATTCGTTCGAAATAAGTGGCATGTATGTAAATTTTCCAAAATACAATCATTTTCTTCTCTATATTTGAAATAATTGATGAAAAAAAATAAAGTATGTATAACTTCCAATCTATACTCTTCTGGCAAGATCCAAAATTCATAAACTTATAAAGCAGCAAGTAGGGGAATAAACAATCTGAATTTGATCGAGCTTAGGCTCGTGAATATTATGTTAGATTTAAACTTGTATTGATTTTGTGCCTTTCATTTGGGAAAAATTTCCGTACGTAAGATGTATGAAGAACTGCGTATATAATGGAGGTTATATGCACGTTTTATCTGCATTATATATGTGTTATATTGCCTTTAATCTCGATGTAGCCTTCATATAACCTACTTAAACTTACAAATAAGTTCTGCGCTTCTGTTTTTATATATCTGTAGGTTACATGGAAGTTAGATGAAGGTTAAAAGGGATATAACACAAATATAATGCCGATATAACGCGAATATAACCTTCATGATGTACGCAGCACTGCGTACGTCATACGTACTCAAATTTTTCCCTTTCATATGACCACACAAGTTGTTATGATTTAAACTTAAGAATAACTTTATAAAATATTTTATTATATAAATAATACATGTAATTTATTTATTCCAAGCTAAAATGTCTTATATTTATATAATTTGAGCTTAAAAATTGAGTTGTTGAACAAGCTTTTTGGCAGCGNGCGGCGATTCCCATGGCGATGCGGTGTCTGACGGACCAGCTAAGATCTCGCAGGCCATTTGCGGCGTCGCGGAGGGCGTTGTGTAGGCTGCCGTTTGTCATGTATTCGTAGATGAGGTAATGGCAATCTGGACGGGAGACATGGGCTAAGAGAGGGNTCGGCGATTCCCATGGCGATGCGGTGTCTGACGGACCAGCTCAGATCTCGCAGGCCATTTGCGGCGTCACGGAGGACGTCGTGGAGGCTGCCGTTTGTCATGTATTCGTAGATGAGGTAATGGCAATCTGGACGGGAGACATGGGCTAAGAGAGGGAGGAGATTGCGATGGCGGATTCGGCCGACGGTTCTGATTTCTGATCGGATTTGTCGCATCCATTTGTCGAGGAGACGGCTTTCTTCTTCGGATAGGGTCTCGGGGCCGTTTTCAACCGCGGCTCTGCGGATTCTTTTAATGGCGATTTTCTTGACGCCGTTGGTGGTGGGGAGTTCTTTGAGGTAGACTTCACCGCTGCCGCCGCGGCCGATGATTTGGAGGTCGGTTAATCCGGTTTCTTTTTCGAGGAAGGAGATGTCCTCTTTGTTTTTTATGATAGGGCTGAAGATTTCAGTGCCGCTGTTACGGCGACGGCCGCGGATGTAGTTGAGGATTAGATGGTAGATCATGGAGACGACGAGACCGCCGAGGATGCCGGAGATGGAGCCTATGAAGAATCCGAGTATCCAGGTGAGGATCTTGTGTTTGTGTCTGCGATGGTGGTCGTTGGCGGGGATGGGAGAGGAGATTGGACTGATTCCAGGGGCCGATGCGATGGAATTATGGTATGGGGAGGGAGCTGGTGCGAGGGTGTTTGAGGGAAGGAGGCTGCGGCGGTGGGGAGTAAGAGGGTGGTTTCCGCTGAGATATGGGTTTCCGGAGAGGTCGACGGTGAGGAGATTGGGGAAGGAGGAGAGGGAATGAGGTATTTCACCGGAGAAAAAATTGCGCGCTAGGGATAGGTTTTCGAGTTTGGGGAAATAGACGAGGAATCGAAGGTCGCCATAGAGGCGGTTGGAAGAGAGGTCGAGGGATCGGAGAGAGGAGAGGGATGAGAAATCGAGGGGAATTTCGCCGGAGATGCGGTTGTTGCGGAGGTTGAGGATCTCGAGATTGGTGCAGAGGGAGAGATCGACGGGGAGGGGTCCGGAGATGCGGTTGTTAGGGAGAGAGAGCTCACGGAGGTCGGAGAGGAGTCCGACGTGGGTGGAGATGGAGCCGGCGAGGCGGAGAGAGGGGAGAGAGATGCGTGTTGCGCGGAGGGATGAGCCGATGAGCTCGCAGGAGATGCCGGAGATGAGGCAGGGATCGGTGGCGGAGGACAAGGTTGCATGGGGGCGGGGAAGACCGGCGGAGATGAGGAGGAGACGGAGGCTTCCGGTGTCGGAAGCAAGGATGGGGAGAGTAAGGAGAAAGAAGAGGAGAGGAAGAACGGCGGCTACGGTGGCGCCGACCATCTCAGTTTCTGGGTTGAAGGAATGGAGTTCAAGAGTATAGAAATACTAGGAGGAATGAACTGTGGAAATGTGTGTTCAGTGGTGGGACACACACATTGAGATGAGATATTATCAGCTAATGGGTGTGGCTTGGGAGAAAATATTGAGTCCGTTGACGACCACCGTAGACTTGAGGGGGTGGCCCAGTCATGCCAAGACCGGACGTAATATTTTCTCGTTACGGTAACCGCTCGATGATTTTATGTCTGAACGACGATTTGAATGAGCCACCACATGAGATGTGGTTATACCCAGATATTTGTCGACCAGTCTCATGTAATAATTTTCTCGATGAGAGGCTATTGAGAATGATGGTTTTAAAATGAAAGATATATAATATTAAAATATTTAAAAAAAAATTATTTTTTTGTCCCTCATAATGCTCTCACTTGGATTAATACCTGTGTGTGCCTTTTTGTCTCGNAATGCCGGAGATGAGACAGGGATCGGTGGCGGAGGACAAGGCGGCATGGGAGCGGGGAAGACCGGCGGAGAAGAGGAGGTGACGGAGGTTTCCGGTGTCCGAAGCAAGGATGGGGGGAGCGAGGAGAAAGAAGAGGAGAGGAAGAACGGCGGCTACGGTGGCGGTCACGGTGGCGCCGACCATCTCAGTTTCTGGGTGGAAGGAATGGAATTCAAGAGCATAGAAATACTAGGAGGAATGAACTGTGCGGAAATGCGTGTGAGTGGTGGGACACACATTGAAATGAGATATTATCAGCTAATGAGTGTGGTTTAGGGAGAAAATATTGAGTCCGTGGATGGAAAAAATATTATTTCAGGAGTACTGATGTCAGTACTTCAATGAAGAGATGTTATGTGGTATTATGGTGAGACTATTACATACGTGACACATCTTCATTGAAGTACATCAGTACTCCTGAGGTAATATTTTTCCCTGTAGCTGACCAGCAGACGGGCGACACCAGCCATGCCAAGGCTGGACGTCATATTTTCTCGTTACGATAACAGCTCGATAATCTTATGTCTGGACGACGGTTTGAATGAGCCACCATATGAGGTATGGTTATACCGAGATATTTGTCGACCAATCTCGTGTAATAATTTTCTGGATGAGAGGCTATTGAGGAAGATAGTTTTAAACTCAAAGATATAATATTAAAATATTTTTAAAAAATTTATTTTTTTGTCCCTCATAATGCTCTCACTTGGATTAATACCTGTGTATGCCTTTTTTGTCTGGGCAAGCATCCTAAAAATACATACAATTATTACCTATGCATAAGTTGTATTTCACTTTTTTTTAGTTTAAATGACTGTGTTTTCATTACCTATGAAATTTTTCGGGATATAAATATAAATACTAAAATTTTAAGTGTTATATATGTAAATAAATAGAAATTCGGTGGTATGTATGTAAATGCCCGCAAACTTGTTTTGTTNATTTCGGGATATAAATATAAATACTAAAATTTTAAGTGTTATATTTGTAAATAAATAGAAATTCGGTGGTATGTATGTAAATGCCCGCAAACTTGTTTTGTTGTGTGAAAGCAGGGGCCAGGCGACGACGCAGTGTGGGAGGTCTTGTGCCGTGTGAAAGCGAGTTTAAGCGTCGCCCAACGCGGGAACGAGGCGACGCGCTCCGTCAAGGTCATCAAGATAGCACCGCTTGTCAATCTGGCAAGATCTTGACCGGAAAGAAAGAGATCGCTGTAGAAGAAGAGCTTTCTCTGAAGTTTTTTATCTGGTTAGTTCACTCGGTGAGATCAATAGTGGTTGAGTAGCTTTCCATGTGAAATGGTGATTTTGATTCCGNGATGCCGGAGATGAGGCAGGGATCGGTGGCGGAGGACAAGGCGGCATGGGGGCGGGGAAGACCGGCAGAGAAGAGGAGGTGACGGAGGTTTCCGGCGTCGGAAGCAAGGATGGGGAGAGTGAGGAGAAAGAAGAGGAGAGGAAGAACGGCGGCTACGCTGGCGGTCACGGTGGCGCCGACCATCTCAGTTTCTGGATGGAAGGAATGGAATTCAAGAGTATAGAAATACTAGGAGGAATGAGTATAGAAATACTAGGAGGAATGAACTGTGTGGAAATGTGTGTTCAGTGGTGGGACACACATTGAGATGAGATATTATCAGCTAATGAGTGTGGCTTGGGAGAAAATATTGAGCATGTGGCGACACCTCGCATACATGCAGAGGTGGCCCCGATCATGCCAAGGCCGGACGTAATATTTTCTCGTTACGATAACCGCTCGATGATCTTATGTCTGGACGACGGTTTGAATGATCCACCATATGAGGTGTGGTTATACCCAGATATTTGTCGACCAATCTCATGTAATAATTTTCTCGATGAGAGGCTATTGAGGATGATAGTTTTAAACTGAAAGATATATAATATTAAAATATTTTTTAAAAAAAATTATTTTTTTGTCCCTCATAATGCTCTCACTTGGATTAATACCTGTGTGTGCCTTTTTGTCTCGGCAAGCATCCTAAAAATGCATCAATTATTAGCTATGCATATAGGGTTGTAAACGAGCCGAGCTTGAGCGAGCTCAGTCTTGGCTCTTGTTCGGCTCATTCGAAATAGCTTGTGTTTGAAATCGGCTCGTGAACAGTGTGTTCGTGTTCGGCTCGATTAAAATATTCGTGTTCATGTTCGGCTCGAAATTGACTCGTTAAACTTAAACTGAGAAACATAGACGTAAAGTGTGGGATTCAAATCTGGATCAAATATATATAAAAAAATGCACTACCACGTTGCCACATGAGATGTTATAATTTAAATTTAGACATAAATATATATAATATAATATTATATAAATAATATATGTAATATATTGTTATATAAATAGTTATATATATATATATATATATTTTTTATTTCGAGCTAAAACGAGTCGAACATGAACCAACAAGGAGTTGTTCATGTTCGGCTCATTTACTTAACAAACGAGCCGAACACGAGCTACTTAACGAGCCGAACAAGAGTTGTTCGCAAACAACGAGCTTTTTTGACAGCCTTATATGCATAAGTTGTATTTCACTTTTTTAAGTTTAAATGACTGTATTTTCATTACCTATGAAATATTTCGGGATATAAATATAAATACTAAAATTTAAGTGTTATATATGTAAATAAATAGAAATTCGGTGGTATGTATGTAAATGCTTGCAAACTTGTTTTGTTGTGTGAAAGCAGGGGCCAGGCGACGACGCAGTGTGGGAGGTCTTGTGCCGTGTGAAAGCGAGTTTAAGCGTCGCCCAACGCGGGAACGAGCGACGCAGAAGTGTATTCGAGCGTCAAGGTCTCTGTCACGGTCATCAAGGTTGCACCGCTTGTCAATCTGGCAAGATCTTAACCGTAAAGAAAGAGATCGCTGTAGAAGAAGAGCTTTCTCTGAAGGTTTTTATCTGGTTAGTTCAATCGGTGAGATCAATAGTGGTTGAGTAGTTTTCCATGTGAAATGGTGATTTTGATTCCGAGTTCTTCGAAACTTGATCTTCTCTCCCATCGATCGACTTCANTGGCGGCTACGGTGGCGCCGACCATCTCAGTTTCTGGGTGGAAGGAATGGAATTCAAGAGTATAGAAATACTAGGAGGAATGAACTGTGCGGAAATGCGTGTCAGTGGTGGGACACACATTGAGATGAGATATTATCGGCTAATGAGTGTGGCTTGGGAGAAAATATTGAACTGTGCAAAAATACTAATAAGGAGGTGCTATGTGATATTATAATATAACTATTGCATATGTGACACATCTTCATACATCAGTACTCTTGACGTAATATTTTTTTCCTGTAGATGACCAGCAAACGGGCGACACCGGTCATGCCAAGGCTGGACGTCATATTTTCTCGTTACGATAACAGCTCGATAATCTTATGTCTGGACGACGGTTTGAATGAGCCACCATATGAGGTATGGTTATACCGAGATATTTGTCGACCAATCTCGTGTAATAATTTTCTGGATGAGAGGCTATTGAGGAAGATAGTTTTAAACTCAAAGATATAATATTAAAATATTTTTAAAAAATTTATTTTTTTGTCCCTCATAATGCTCTCACTTGGATTAATACCTGTGTATGCCTTTTTTGTCTGGGCAAGCATCCTAAAAATACATACAATTATTACCTATGCATAAGTTGTATTTCACTTTTTTTTAGTTTAAATGACTGTGTTTTCATTACCTATGAAATATTTCGGGATATAAATATAAATACTAAAATTTTAAGTGTTATATTTGTAAATAAATAGAAATTCGGTGGTATGTATGTAAATGCCCGCAAACTTGTTTTGTTGTGTGAAAGCAGGGGCCAGGCGACGACGCAGTGTGGGAGGTCTTGTGCCGTGTGAAAGCGAGTTTAAGCGTCGCCCAACGCGGGAACGAGGCGACGCGCTCCGTCAAGGTCATCAAGATAGCACCGCTTGTCAATCTGGCAAGATCTTGACCGGAAAGAAAGAGATCGCTGTAGAAGAAGAGCTTTCTCTGAAGTTTTTTATCTGGTTAGTTCACTCGGTGAGATCAATAGTGGTTGAGTAGCTTTCCATGTGAAATGGTGATTTTGATTCCGAGTTCTTCGAAACTTGATCTTCTCTCCCATCGATCGACTTCAATTTTAGTGTGAATTTGTTTTAGTGGGCTTTAATAGAGTAATGCTTCTTCGGATGATTTAATCTTGAAAACTTGCTGAACCCTAATGGCATTATCAGTGGATTAACTATGTAACATATTTCACTTTAAAAAGTTTGCTATTTACACTGACACATGCATCCTTGAAGAAAATAGTGAGATTTTTATTACTAAACTTTGTTGAGTAGTCTTTGGCTTATATGACAACATCATGGTTATGTCTATTTATAGGCTTAAATGACTAAATTTTGAAACTTCTAAACTCTTTTCATTTCATTCTAGACAAATATACTGTAGATTCTTTCTAATTAAATATTATAGAGTATTTTCATTTAATACAAATACAACAACAACAACAAAACCTTTATCCCACTAAAGTGGGGCCGGCTACATGAATCCTTTTTCTCCATTGTGTCCTATTTAGTGTCATATTTTCATTCAATTCTAATAAATTAAGATCATTTTTTATACAATATGCCCAAGTCATCCTAGGTCTACCTCTGTCTTTCTTAACATAAGTCAAATCTAAAACTTCTACTCTTCTAATTGGATCATCAGATGGTCGGCGTTTAATGTGACCAAACCATCTA
>JXCR01106568.1:67910-79443 GCA_002079205.1 Phalaenopsis hybrid cultivar
AGCATGACTATCTTCCTTCTTAGAACATCGACTCCAACCCTCTTCTTCGTCAGGCAATCAAAGAGGGGGAGTTCGTCTTTGGAATAGATCAGAGCCCTTAGGATCTTCATGTTGTCAATGTGGATTGTTTCAAAGAGCCTAATTAGGGTTTGATAGGCTTCATGATGCCTCTTTCCATCTGCATGATCCAGTTGCTTTTGTTATAATCTAGCACACAATTCTAATATATTTACATATCTCACACTTAAACTTTCATATTTACACATGTAGTGCTCAAATCTTTAATGTCATGTCAAAAATAGAACTATTATCACTTTTTACGGGTGAGATACACATTTTCATGCATAGGTGTAAAGCATCAAAATGCTATGTATGTAAATATGAAAGCTTAGGTGTGAGGTATATAATTACATGAGAATTGTGTGCTGGGTATGTAAATTTTCCAAATTTGATTGAAAGAATGAATTTTTTGATCGACTAACCAATGTATTTGTTGCAGAGTTCAAGTTGCTTGGAGAGGTGGTCATGGATGTTAGCTAGTTTGTGAGCTATGGTGGAGAGCTCCCATGCCTCTGTTGTTGAGCTGATGTATCTGAAGGAAAGGAAGATAGCAAATGGGTTATGTTCTTCTTGAAATGCCGGTGAAAAACTGATCCTTGTTTGATTGGCACTTTTCTTTTCAAGATCGTATATTTATCGAGTCAAATACAAACAAAATTTTGTTCGATCGAGTTCGGCTTGATAATAGCTTGCGTATGTTTATAATTTTGCATTAAAATACAGGAGCATGATTGTCTAACATGAACATTCATATTTACATGTATGCCACTCAAATCTTTAACATCACATAAAAAATACTACCGTTATTACATTTTTAATAGTGATAACGGGGCATTTATATACATGCCATACAATTCTCATGTATTTATCTATCTAACACACAAACATTCATATTTACATGCATGTCACTCAAATTTTTAACATTACATCAAAAATACCACCATTATCACCTTATTAAATTTGATATACATATTTTCATGCATAGGTTTATGACACTAAGATGTTATAAGTATAAGTACTTTTGGTGTGAATTATGTAAATAATTGATTGTTATGTATGTATGTAAATTTCCTTAAAATATACATATACAATATACTTTTGTGTTTGTGCACATATGCATATATTCAATTGGGTAAGTTTTACGTGGATAAGGCTGCCAAAAAAAAAGCTCATTGTTTATATTTGATTACGCTAAACTCGCTAATTGAGATTGATTTGTTTTCTTATGATCTTATATTTCACGAGCTGAATATGAACAAGATCTTACTCAATCATGTTTGACTACATACTAGTTTTATTATGTTTATGTGCATTATAATATATGTATATGTGCATGCTAGAGGATATAATTATGTGTAAATAACCATGGCCACATATAGATTTGATAACTTATACAAGTCTTTTGATGCAAACTTAATATTCTTGAATAGCTCGTGTTCAGCTCGATAAATTAACAAGCCGAGCCGAACCACATGTGAGCTTGCTTAAGCTCAACCAGTTTACACCACTACATAGAAGTGTAACTGAGTTAAGCCAACTCGTGCGCCTACTCGAGCTCAGCTCGATAAGTGGCTTGTGAGCTGAGCTCGATGAGCTAACAAGCCAAGCTCAAGCGACCCTTGACTCGAGCTCGACTCTTTTACACCGCTACCACAACATGTGGATGTTTGAGCTTACTCGTGACCGATTCCGATGAGCCCAACGGTCTGTGAAATACAAGCAACGATGCCTCTAACGACCCAATACACCGCAGTTGGGATATGAGTCATGGCCGTTATCATATCAGGTGAGTCTAAGCTGATGTAATCCGTCGGTAACTCGGTGAACTCAACAATGGATTTCGTGACATCAAGCATGACCCTGATGAGGTTGTTAATGGCATCGAATCGTGCCTTGAGAACATCGGTGTGCTCGATGATGTCCGGAATCTGTTTCAGGAGAGCTACGGATTTGGCGAGTGGGTTCACTGAGTGGAGCTGAGTGGTGAGCCAGAACTCGCCGTAGTTGACAGCCATGGCTGCCAGAGCCATCACTGCTTTGGCATCCCAGGTGTAGGTTGATAGAGTGTGGAAGACAGCCATGGTGGTTGAATGGGCATCTACAGCTCCTGAGCATTTGAAAGTCACCTGATGCAGGATGAATAATGTTAGGCAAATACATAAAAGTTTGGGTGTTAAAAAAGTAATTGATAGCGATATTTTCTATTTGATATTAAAGATTAGAGTGTTATGTATGTAAATATTAAAGTATGGGGGTTAGATATGCAAATACATGAAAAGTATATGTTGTGTAAGTAAATGAATAACCTCATAGGATATCCTGTGAACCGTGTAAGCAATGGCTTCCAGCGTTAAAATGAGTCCAGCATGTTGTGCGGCCTCTTGAGCTGGTTCTAGTAGATTTTGGGGGGTGGCTGCTGTCTGTACAGAAGACTAATTTTAAAAATGCGAAATTTATATACACATCACACTATTCTTANGGCATGTTGTGCGGCCTCTTGAGCTGGTTCTAGTAGATTTTGGGGGGTGGCTGCTGTCTGTACAGAAGACTAATTTTAAAAATGCGAAATTTATATACACATCACACTATTCTTATGTATTTACATATCTAACACCTAAAGTTTCATATGAAACTTTACGTGCTAAATATGTAAATACATAAAATTTGGGTGGTATATATGTAAATACCACTTTGAATAAATAGATAGAATCAATATATTTTCATGTTTCCAGAGCAATTACATACAAACCACCCGACTTATATTGATTTACATATCTAACATTTAAACTTTACTTTTTATATTTTACNGATATTTATATGAAACTTTATGTGCTACATATGTAAATACATAAAATTTGGGTGGTATATATGTAAATACCACTTTGAATAAATAGATAGAACCAATATATTTTCATGTTTAAAGGGAAATTACATACAAACCACCCGACTTATATTGATTTACATATCTAACATTTAAACTTTACTTTTTATATTTTACCACCCAAAAATTTTCATATCCCATAAAAAAATATTAATATTAATGATATTTTTAATGTTTTGTAAAATATAATTAGTATTATGCATATAAATATGAAAGATCAAGTGTTTGATCTGTAATTACATAAGAGTTGATATATTCATGAAAANTTTTCATATCCCATTAAAAAATATTAATATTAATGATATTTTTAATGTGTTGTAAAATATAATTAATATTATGCATATAAATATGAAAGATCAAGTGTTTGATCTGTAATTACATAAGAGTTGATATATTCATGAAAACAAATTAATTAATTGGATGGTGTTCATATAAAAAGGTAAATTTTGCATGTTAGACATGTAAATACATGAATCTTCCTATATTTAAAAGAAAAAAATTNTACTAAATTTTGAAACTTATAAGCTCTTTTCATTTCATTCTAGGTAAATATACTTTAGATTCTAAACTCTTTTTCTCCGTTATGTCCTATTTAGTGTAATATTTTCATTTAATTCTAATAGATTAATATCATTTTTTATACAATTTGCCCAAATCATCCTAGATCTACCTTTGTCTTTTTTATCATAAGTCGAATCTAAAACATCTACTCTTCTAATCTGATCACCAGTTGGTTGACGTTTAATGTGACCAAACCATCTAAGACGACTCTCTCTAATTTTGTCCGTCATTGGAGCTACACCAACCCTATCACGGATATATTCATTTCGCATCTTGTCTCTAAGTGTAAAACCACTTACCCACTTAATCATTCTCATCTCGGCAACACTTAACTTAGTTTTATGCCTCTCTTTTAAAGGCCAATATTCAGTGACATATAGCATTTCAGGTCTCACCATTCTCTTATAAAATTTTCCTTTCAGTCTAAGTGGTACTTTTCTATCACACAATAGGCTCGAAGCATTCTTCCTTTTCAACCAACTAACATCCCCATCAATATCACTATCACATTGAACAATAGACCCGAGATATCTAAAGTGTTCACACTTTTTAATAATTTGATCACCCAAAGTTACATTTCTATTATTATAGCTACTATTACTAAAATTACATTCCATGAATTCAGTTTTAGTTCTACTCAAACTAAGGCCTTTAGACTCCAAAGTAGACCTCCATAATTCAAGTTTTTCTCATTTAATACATATATTCTAAAATATTCTACTTGAAATTAGATAGAACATTCTAGAGTATTGGAGAAATGAGCATCAATCTTATCAAATACATAGCACATAATTCACATGTATAATGTATTTACCTATATCACCTAAACTTTCATATTCATGTACATAGNACTTCAACCAACTAACATCCCCATCAATATCACCATCACATTAAACAATAGACCCGAGAAATGCGTTCACACTTTTTAATAATTTGATCACCCAAAGTTACATTTCTATTATTAGAGATACTATTACTAAAATTACATTCCATGCATTTAGTTTTAGTTCTACTCAAACTAAGGCCTTTAGACTCCAAAGTAGACCTCCATAATTTAAGTTTTTCTCATTTAATACATATATTCTAAAATATTCTACTTAAAATTAGATAGAACATTCTAGATATTGGAGAAATGAGCATCAATCTCATCACATACATAGCACATAATTCACATGTATAATGTATTTACCTATATCACCTAAACTTTCATATTCATGTACATAGCATTTAAATTTTTTTATCACCTTAAAAATAGCATTATTATTACTTTTTAAAACTCAAATACATATTTTCATGCGTAGGTTAAAGACACCAAAGTGCAATGTATGTAAATATAAAAGGTTAAATATATATCTGACAATCGTCTGATTATTATCCTAGTAGATCTCTTTCAAAGTGTTTGACAAGCGTCTGATTCTACTAGACCACTTTTATCTAGCAGCAAAACTCTCATATTAATTGTCTTCTTATATCGTGCATTTGTGAGATCTATTTGTTTAGTTAATGGAGTGTNAAAAACTCAAATACATATTTTCATGCGTAGGTTTAAGACACCAAAGTGCAATGTATGTAAATATAAAAGGTTAAATATATATATCTGACAATCGTCTTATTATTATCCTAGCAGATCTCTTTCAGAGTGTTTGACGAGCGTCTGATTCTACTAGGCCACTTTTATCTAGTGGCAAAACTCTCATATTAATTGTCTTCTTATATCGTGCATTTGTGAGATCTATTTGTTTAGTTAATGGAGTGTTGGATAATGTAAATAATGAAATATAAATCAAAATTAAAAAAAGAAAATCGGGAAATCACATTTTGCTTCAATGAGTTGAAGCATAACTCTATGGCGGATTGAGATGTATGCCTTATGCCTCACAAAAAAAAAAAAAAAAGAATTGATAAAGTTAGAAATAGTTTTATAATATGACATAAATCATTGATATGCTGATTTAATTTATTATCATAGAGACACGCATCACAAATCTCACTTTAAATGTTGATATAAAGCTAAAATTTGAAATGAGATTCAAGATAAACATTCACTTATAATTAAATGCACTTATTTTCATTATGTTTTTGTTTTATTGACATTCTTTCTATGAATCAACATTAAATTAAATATATATTAAAANTTTTAAATGTTGATATAAAGCTAAAATTTGAAATGAGATTCGAGATAAACATTCACTTATAATTAAATGCACTTATTTTCATTATGTTTTCGTTTTATTGACATTCTTTCTATGAATCAACATTAAATTAAATATATATTAAAATTGGTGTTTTACATCTCAACCACTCAAAACATTGAAGATAACATTTTAAACTTTAAATATAACATTTAATCACTTTGTCATTACAACCATCCTTCTTTACCCACTAGCGAAGACTTTTGAGTGAAAGTTTTGGGTGATTAGAAGGCTATATTTAAAGTTTTGGGTTTATATTCAATATTTTGGGTGATTGTTATGTAAAAATTTATTTTAAAAATGGACTCATGGAAGAAGATAACATAGTTGAATTTACTTCCTTTAATTCAAAACAGGAAAACATAGCATCAAAAGATCAAACCAAAGCAGAAAATNATTATTTTAAAAATGGACTCATGGAAGAAGATAACATAGTTGAATTTACTTCCTCTAATTCAAAACAGGAAAACATAGCATCAAAAGATCAAACCAAAGCAGAAAATACACCATTAAACACCATTAACTCACCTCACACTACAACATCATCATCTTCTCATGACCAACTTCTCCTATAAAATCACACCAAAGCCTCAAACCACAATTCTTCATTCCCCAAAAACCCAAAAAGGAAGAAAAAACAGAGTGCATCACAGTTGTCAGTATCAGTCCTTACAGCAACGATACAGCACATATTTCTCCATGGGACGCTTACACTCCACACAAATAATCCTCTCCTGAACTCCACCCGTCTCACCGGGAAGAATCAGGCGCGTGCAGTGCTCGTGTGTCTGATACGGAAGCAGCGCCTTTGTGAGCGCCGACACAAACCCCTCTTCCTCCACACTCTCCTTCCAGCTCNGACTAAATTTTGAAACTTATAAACTCTTTTCATTTCATTCTAGACAAATATACTTTAGATTCTTTCTAATTATTACTAAACTCTTTTTCTCCATTGTGTCCTATTTAGTGTCATATTTTCATTTAATTCTAATAGATTAATATCATTTTTTATACAATTTGCCCAAATCATCCTAGGTCTACCTCTGTCTTTCTTATCATAAGTCGAATCTAAAACATATACTCTTCGAATCGGATCACCAGATGGTTGACGTTTAATGTGACCAAACCATCTAACATGACTCTCTCTAATTTTGTCCGTCATTGGAGCTACACCAACCCTATCACGGATATATTCATTTTGCATTTTGTCTCTAAGTGTAAAACCACTTATCCACTTAATCATTCTCATCTCGGCAACACTTAACTTAGTTTTATGCCTCTCTTTTAAAGGCCAATATTTAGTGTCATATAGCATTGCAGGTCTCACCATTCTCTTATAAAATTTTCCTTTCAGTCTAAGTGGTACTTTTCTATCACACAATAGGCTCGAAGCATTCTTCCACTTCAACCAACTAACATCCCCATCAATATCACCATCACATTAAACAATAGACCCGAGAAATGCGTTCACACTTTTTAATAATTTGATCACCCAAAGTTACATTTCTATTATTAGAGATACTATTACTAAAATTACATTCCATGCATTTAGTTTTAGTTCTACTCAAACTAAGGCCTTTAGACTCCAAAGTAGACCTCCATAATTTAAGTTTTTCTCATTTAATACATATATTCTAAAATATTCTACTTAAAATTAGATAGAACATTCTAGATATTGGAGAAATGAGCATCAATCTCATCACATACATAGCACATAATTCACATGTATAATGTATTTACCTATATCACCTAAACTTTCATATTCATGTATATAGCATTTAAATTTTTTTATCTCCTTAAAAATAGCATTATTATTACTTTTTAAAACTCAAATACACATTTTCTTGCATAGGTTTAAGACACCAAAGTGCAATGTATGTAAATATAGAAGGTTAAATATATATATTTGACAATTGTCTGATTATTATCCTAGTAGATCTCTTTCAGAGTGTTTGACGAGTGTCTGATTCTACTAGACCACTTTTATCTAGCGGCAAAACTCTCATATTAATTGTCTTCTTATATCGTGCATTTGTGATATCTATTTGTTTAGTTAATGGAGTGTTGGATAATGTAAATAATGAAATATAAATCAAAATTAAAAAAAGAAAATCTGGAAATCACATTTTGCTTCATTGAGTTGAAGCATAAACTCTATGGCGGATTGAGATGTATGCCTCACAAAAAAAAGAATTGATAAAGTTAGAANTCATAGGTTGAAGTCACCAAAGTGCAATGTATGTAAATATAGAAGGTTAAATATATATATCTGACAATCGTCTGATTATTACCCTAGTAGATCTCTTTCAGAGTGTTTGATGAGTGTCTGATTCTACTAGACCACTTTTATCTAGAGGCAAAATTTTCATATTAATTGTCTTCTTATATCGTGCATTTGTGATATCTATTTGTTTAGTTAATGGAGTGTTGGATAATGTAAATAATGAAATATAAATTAAAATCAAAAAAAGAAAATCGGGAAATCACATTTTGCTTCAATGAGTTGAAGCATAAACTCTATGGCGGATTGAGATGTATGCCTCACAAAAAAAAGAATTGATAAAGTTAGAAATAGTTTTATAATATGACATAAATCATTAATATGTTGATTTAATTTATTATCATACAAACACGCATCACAAATCTCATTTTAAATGTTGATATAAAACTAAAATTTGAAATGAGATTCAAAATAAACATTCACTTATAATTAAATGCACTATGAGAATCAAGATTCAAAAAGGTCTAATAAGTTTATTTTCATNTAGACAGGCATCACAAATCTCATTTTAAATGTTAATATAAAACTAAAATTTGAAATGAGATTCAAGATAAACATTCACTTATAATTAAATGCACTATGAGAATCAAGATTCAAAAAGGTCTAATAAGTTTATTTTCATTATGTTTTTGTTTTATTGACATTCTTTCTATGAATCAACATTAAATTAAATATATATTAAAATTGGTGCTTTTACATCTCAACCACTCAAAACATTGAAGATAACATTTTAAACTTTAAACATAACATTTAATCACTTTGTCATTACAACCATCCTTCTTTGCCCACTAGCGAAGACTTTGAGTGAAAGCTTTGGGTGATTAGAAGGCTATATTTAAAGTTTTGGTGGTTAAAATTTATATTCAATGTTTTGGGTGATTGTTATGTAAAAATTTATTTTAAAAATTGACTCATGGAAGAAAATAAGATAGTTGAATTTACTTCCTTTAATTCAAAACAGGAAAACATGGCATCAAAAGATCAAACCAAAGCAGAAAAAACACCATTAACTCACCTCACACTGCAACATCATCATCTTCTTATGACCAACTTCTCCTGTAAAATCACACCAAAGCCTCAAACCACAATTCTTCATTCCCCAAAAACCCAAAAAAGAAGAAAAAACACAGTGCATCACAGTTGTCAGTATCAGTCCTTACAGCAACGATACAGCACNATTTGTCATTACAACCATCCTTCTTTGCCCACTAGCGAAGACTTTGAGTGAAAGTTTTGGGTGATTAGAATGCTATATTTAAAGTTTTGGTGGTTAAAATTTATATTCAATGTTTTGGGTGATTGTTATGTAAAAATTTATTTTAAAAATTGACTCATGGAAGAAAATAAGATAGTTGAATTTACTTCCTTTAATTCAAAACAGGAAAACATAGCATCAAAAGATCAAACCAAAGCAGAAAAAACACCATTAAACACCATTAACTCACCTCACACTGCAACATCATCATCTTCTCATGACCAACTTCTCCTATAAAATCACACCAAGGCCTCGAACCACAATTCTTTATTCCCCAACAACCCAAAAAAGAAGAAAAAACACAGTGCATCACAGTTGTCAGTATCAGTCCTTACAGCAACGATACAGCACATATTTCTCCATGGGACGCTTACACTCCACACAAATAACTCTCTCCTGAACTCCACCCGTCTCACCGGGAAGAATCAGGCGCGTGCAGTGCTCGTGCGTCTGATACGGAAGCAGCGCCTTTGTGAGCGCCGACACAAACCCCTCTTCCTCCACACTCTCCTTCCAGCTCTCAAACTCCATTAAACACTCGTAGAGCTTCTTTCCATGGGACTTCACCATGCCAAAGGAGCCATGGCTGATTATTGCCCATCCTTCATCACCTCCGCCAAAGCTGAGCAGCTGCATAACCTCCTGCATGATTTGGTCTTGCTCAACATTTCCTCCATGCTGCATTTTTGAATGCCACATGCTCTCGAGCCGTGCCCAGAAGAACCAGACCATCGCCGGATCCTCCCAATGGCCGCTCAGCTCCTCCTTTTTGATGACTTCTGTCGCCTTCTTCACCCCCTTCTGGTTGCTCTTCCCCACATACACCATTTCAAGTGGAACTCCGGCATCATGCGCTACTTTTCTTATTAACTTGGTGAATTTCCTTATCCAATCTATGTCTTCTCCTNCGGAACTCCGGCATCATGCGCTACTTTTCTTATTAACTTGGTGAATTTCCTTATCCAATCTATGTCTTCTCCTCCATAGAGACAGATATGCTTCCCTTCCCCTATCCATGAAAGAATAGTTTGATCAATCTCATCGATTAGAAACTCAACTCTCCAGATTTCTTCCTTCCATAACGCCCCTTCCCTACTGCTAGTAAAAGGAAAGGCTAAACTTCCCCATATCCAAATCATGTGAAGAGCATTAGGGCAAACTACCCTTCCCTGAGCATCCAAGACAACCAAAATTGGTTTTTTATCGAAATGCCAGATCTCTCTCATGTATTTAATGGCAGCAGGCTGAAGCAGTGAGGGATGGTGGAGTATATACCACGGCATATTGAATGCTAACCTTTTGAAGTCTTCTTCTCTGTTCTCGCTCCATGGATGGTATCTATCGGTAACCGGCAACCAGAGGACCTCGTAATTCCTTTCAGTCCTTCCATGGTGGATGTCCTGATATATCTGGATGAGAATGAAGAGCTCTTCATTGCTAACTTCGAGGTCGCTTATGAAAAGCATGACTATCTTCCTTCTTAGAACATCGACTCCAACCCTCTTCTTCGTCAGGCAATCAAAGAGGGGGAGTTCGTCTTTGGAATAGATCAGAGCCCTTAGGATCTTCATGTTGTCAATGTGGATGGTTTCAAAGAGCCTAATTAGGGTTTGATAGGCTTCATGATGCCTCTTTCCATCTGCATGATCCAGTTGCTTTTGTTATAATCTAGCACACAATTCTAATATATTTAACATATCTCACACTTAAACTTTAATATTTACACATGTAGTGCTCAAATCTTTAATGTCATATTAAAAATAGTATTATTATCACTTTTTACGAGTGAGATACACATTTTCATGCATAGGTGTAAAGCATCAAAATGTTATGTGTGTAAATATGAAAGCTTAGGTGTGAGGTATATAATTATATAAGAATTGTGTGCTGGGTATGTAAATTTTCCAAATTCGATTGAAAGAATGAATTTTTTGATCGACTAACCNTTGTGTTCGTGTTCGACTCGATTAAAATATTCGTGTTCATGTTCGACTCGAAATTGACTCGCTAAACTTAAACTGAGAAAAATAGAAGTAAAGTGTGGGATTCAAATCTGGATCAAATATATACAAAAGAATGCACTACCACATTGTCACATGAGGTGTTATGATTTAAATTTAGACATAAATATATATAATATAATATTTTATAAATAATATATGTAATATATTGTTATATAAATGGTTATATATATATATATATATATATATATATATATATATATATATATATATATATATATATATATATATATATATATATATATATATATATATATATATATATATATTTATTTATATTTT
>JXCR01106569.1:16952-40563 GCA_002079205.1 Phalaenopsis hybrid cultivar
ATATGGCCTTCCTAATTTAGATCACATGTTGCATTATTTTAATGTTTGAACATTATGTATATTTATATTATGTATTGCATTATTATTTTAGGTATGCTACTTGCCATAAGTTTCCTTTTGTCAAAAGTGACCAATCAAACATCCTTGAATCAAGGGCTAATTCATACAATATGGCTTCTTGATTTGTTTGAAATTTGACCTTTAATTTCCCACATATTTGCCATAAAAATGAAAAATATGGGTTGAATGTGAAGAGTAAATGAACGACTGGATGTTTGATCTATAAATAGTAATGTTTTGGGTGTTTTATATGTAGTTTAGAAGAGTGATTGCTTCTAAATTATTTTTATATAAATAATAAAATTGTGTTAATATTTTTTTGATATTTCAATTTTATTATATTATTTTAATTTTTTTTTAGATTTGAAATTAAGGGTCAGTTTGGGGCAGCTGCCTGCGCGGCCTGCATTTAGTGTAAAAACTCAAACGCAGTTTCGGATAAGCTGGCAAAACGTGCGAACCAAACGGTACGACGGCGGCGTTTTTAAAACGCCGCCCGCACTTATAAGCTGCTCCAAACGGACCCTTAAACTCGCACTAATCCACATCCTCCCGGGGTTAGTTGGAACGCCAGTGTTGACAAAATACTTTCAAAAAGCAATAATTGCAATTGGCCATTTACATACAGACCACTTAATTCTTATATATTTACATATCTAACATCTAAACTTTATTTTTTTATATTTATATCATCAAAATCTCTTATATCACACCAAAAAGACCACTATTTTAACTTTAAAAAGTGGTGCATTTTTCATGCATAGGTAAAATAACATGCATGTATATGTGTAAATACTAAAGTTTAATTGTTACATATGTAATTGCATTGGAATTGAGTGGTATGTACGTAAAAATTTGGATTAGCAATAATAAAATCATTTAAAATTTATTAATTCAGGCATGTGAAGAGCACGACTTTCCCTTGTGCATAGGTGTGTAAACGAGCCGAACACGAGCGAGCATTTATCTTTCGAGCTCGAAAAATGTGTTCATGTTCGGCTCGTTTGCTTAGCGAGCCGAACACAAGTCGTTCACGAACAAAGAGTCGTTTTGACAACCCTAATCATGTAGTCATAAAATGTTAAGGATTGAGGCAAGATTTAAAACATCATTTGAATCTAATTTAATAATTTTTATTCTATTTCTTAATNATTTAATACGCACCACTCAATTTTTATGTATTTACATATCTAGCACCCGAACTTCATTTTTTTTTTTTTTACGCATATGCCACTTCATTCATGTATGAAAATGTGTGCTTATTTTTAAAAGTTAAAATAGTGATATTTTTTATGTGATATGAAGATTTGGATGGTAGAAATGTAAAAGGCAAGACTTAAGTGCTAGATATGTAAATACACTATTTATTTAAAGATTGATGCTGAAGGTCCAAATCTAACACCTAAATTTTACTTTACATTTATAACCTTTCATATAACATAAAAAACATCACTATAACTTTTAAAAAGTGAAATATGGCTTTTCATGGATAGGTAAGGCGGCATATATGTAAAAATTGAAGTTTAGATGTAAATATATATGAATTGAGAGGTATGTATGTAAATCTTCCTTCTGTTTTTTTTTATACTAATGCGACTAACCATAGTCTCATCATTGGATACTGCAACCTATATCTAAACCTTGGCTAATTAGGCTTAATTATGGTTAGGTTTAGTCCTAACCTAGTCTTATGAGTGGACCAAAACTAGTACATTTACACTTGAGTGTTCTTATACTCTTATTATGAGCCGTGTCAATCAAGTCCTAGTTAAGGAAAACCTTGAGCATATAAAACATAAGTGGATCTACTAAACTTTCTCATTATAGCCCTAGCCTCATTAATTTTACAAAATATTTTTTTCTAAATTACCTTAGCATGATTCATCAACCTATTATGTACTTCTTACATCATGGACAAACTTAAATGCAAGCCTCATATTAAGCTAATTTTCTTAGCCTAGGAATAACCTAACACAACAAGTAAGCATACTTAATAAGTTGGTTCTATCATTACACCATAAGAGAGACTAGACACTAGATTAGGTAAGCAAAATACTATACCTCGACTCAGCTCTTTGTTGGCCTAATGTTCATACAACTTCAAAATGACAAAAGTCTAAGACCTATCATACTAAGCCATCACTCTTAGGCCAGCATTGAGTATGATATTGACTTGTACCCCTTTATATTTAAGTTTTTGATTAAGCTATGGACTTGTAGTTTTCTCAAGTCTATGAAAGCTTAGCTCAGACATTACTCTTGAATCATTAACTTAGGCAAACACTTAGAGCAATCCAAATAACTCCAATAAAACATGCCTTAGATAAAATAACTTTAATCTACATCTAATTTTCTTTTATATCTCTAGAAAAGATGATATCCTTAAGTTTCTTAATTTGGTACATAATATTTCAAACATCATATGACACTATCTAAAAGCAATAAAAAAAGATTCAGTCAAGACTAAACTAAGGAGCTTGTTTCTTTTTTTTTTAGGGTAATGGAAGCTTTAAGGATATATGTATCTCTTAAGAACATGTAGTCTTTAGAGAAAAGTATTTCAAGATTATAATTTTCATTAAGATAATATTAATTGTTAATATTAACAACATTAACTAGCAAATGTGTCATAGTTGCTATATATATGATAGGCGTTGTGAGTGAATCAAAAATCAAACATGTGTTATGCTTAAAATTATCAGAGATATTGAATGTAGTGGCTACATACCAACAGGGTTCAAAGTTGACAATTCAATATGTTGTTTAGGAAAAAAAATTATCAATAATGATTTAGCTTTCACGAATAAATTTTTTTGCACANTTCTCATGCACCTAAGAATTCGAGTACCACACCCTACACTGGGGAGGAATCGAATCCCAGATCAGAGAGGACTTACAATTGAAAAATAGATATAAAATCATGTCGAATTCTTTTAGAAAGTATTCCTAAGGGATTCAAACCCTAGGATTACATAAGGGCTCAATTTTGTGCTTTTGTTTTATTTTATTTGTAGTTTTAAAAAAAAAAATTATTGTATTCGTGAGTGGATTGGTGTGTGTGTGCGCGCGCGTGTATGTTGTGGGGCATTTACATGCATACCACACTGCTCTTATGTATTTACATGTCTAACACCTAAACATTCATGGATTTATGATACCACTCAAATTTATGTTTATGTTTTAGATATTTAAATGTATAAGATTTAATTTTTGAGGTTCTATTGATATCCATTTTACAAACCATTTCAACTTTAGTGCACTAAGTATGTGAGTTATTTTACATTTATTTTCTCATAATTCCTTAGACTTCAAATGTAAAGTTATAATAGATTTTCTATGAACTTTAATCATTATTCAATTATAATAAGGTATTTCTTACTTCTTAAGTATAGAATTGCTTGTCATAATTATAGGAAATTGTTGGTATGCAAAAGAAATAAGTGGCTACTATGATTTAAGTTGACGAAGTTTAGTTTGAATCTTAGAACTTTCATTCAAATGTGGTTCCAACACTTACTTGTGCCATGTTTGGATAGACATTTCATGCAAATATAGTTCCAATCTTATTCAAACCAACTTTGAGTCATGTTTAAACTAGCTTCAAAATAGATTCGAGCATGATTTAAATCATAATTTTAGCTTACGATCTGTTTGGGGTTGTGGTGGTGTGACAATGAAGCACCGCATTGCAGTTTCTTTTGTTTGGATAAACTAAGTTTTGACACCTTTTTCAAAAAGCTGCCACTAAAATCTACATTTTCCCACTGATTATGACTAGGTGCGGTGGCAACTTTCTAGCAATGATCTGACTTAAAAAAAATGTAATAGTCATTGCAGCTTCTTGAACATCAGATTATTTTTCAACAGTTTCATAATTATCTTTTAATAAGCTGTAGTTGTTCCAAACAGACCCTTAATCAAAAAAGGTTGAAAAAGGTTTAAGGAAGATTATAACAAAATTTAAGCAGGGTTCATTCAACTTTTAAAACATGCTAAGATGAAGGTTTGGAGCAAGAGTCTAACCATGTCCAAATCAAGCTTTCATAATNGGTAACTTTCATTCAAATGTGGTTCCAACACTTACTTGTACCATGTTTGAATAGACATTTCATGCAAATATAATTCCAATCTTATTCAAACCAAGTTTGAGTCATGTTTAAACTAGATTCAAAATAGATTCGAGCATGATTTAAATCATAATTTTAGCTTACGATCTGTTTGGGGTTCTGGTGCGGTGGCAATAAAGCACCGCATTTCAGTTTCCTTTATTTGGATAAACTGAGTTTTGACAGCTTTTTCAAAAAGTTGCCATTAAAATCTATATTTTCTCATTGATTATGACTAGGTGTGGTGGCAACTTTCTAGCAATGATCTGACTTAAAAAAAAAATGTAATAGTCATTGCATCTTCTTGAACATTAGATTTTTTTTCAACAGCTTCATAATTATCTTTTAATAAGTTGTAGGTGTTCCAAACAGACTCTTAATCAAAGAAAGTTTAAAAAGATTTAAGCAAGATTATAACAAAATTTAAGCAGGGTTCATACAACTTTTAAAACATGCTAAGATGAAGGTTTGGAGCAAGAGTCTAACCATGTCCAAATCAAGCTTGCATAATGCTCTAATCAATATTCAATTTGGGATGGAATCTATATTTGAAATTCTTAGATTTTGTAGAGTTTAGTTTAAGCAATATATCATCACAATCAGAAGCACAAGAAATTACTATCTTAGTTGGCTTAAATGACACTACTCATTAAAATAAACTACAAAAATATTTTTTTCCTTACTAGTCATCAAAATGTGAGGAGAAACTTCTAAAATCAAATATAATTATAAAGATTGGAATAATAGAAAAACAAAAAAAAAAGTATCAAGTGCCCTCGTGTCGAGCCAACAGAGCTTCAGTGCCCGGAAGACGGTGCTGCAATACCCAGTACAGGTTTCAGGACTCGAGAACAAGACACGGTAGGACTCGGATGCAACACCGAAGGGCCAGTCGGAGCACCGCATCACCACTAATGTGGTGCCTCAACTCCAAGAATCGAATTTGAGTTGTTCTCTGCTTAAAGTTTCGGTTCTTGTCAATTTGAGGGTATATGATTTCAATTTCTCTTGTGCAAACAAAGGGGAGGAATGCTCTGAAGTGTTTCAAAATTTGGAGAGGCTTGAGCATAGTGTAATTCGTACAATTCTCGTTATTTTCTTCACAGTAGATTTCTTGATGTGATTTACGCTTTCTTAAAAGGTTACTTCGGATCTCTTAAATATGTTTACGTGCGATTGATCAACACGGCTTGACAACATGTCAAATACATATATTTTACTTTTTATATTTATACCACATAAATCATATCGCATCAAAATACAAGTATTTCAATTTTTAAAAAATCAAATACACATTTTCATGCCTCTATACGTGGCATATATTTAGAAATTGAAGTTCAAGTGTTGGAAATATAAATAATTAGAATTGGGATGTAAAAATAATATCAAATTATATTTGAAATAAAGTTTACCGAATAAATCGAAATTTAAAAAAAAATGACAACAAAATAAAACAACCCCTTCTCAAAGATATAATAGCTAACAAATTATGGGAGCTTTTATTTTAATTTTATTTTATTTAAAAAGAATGGTCGGAGGCTATGATACGAGCCCACAATCACACCCATGTGTCTAGGGCTGTCAAAAAAGCTCGTTGTTCGTGAACAGTTCGTGTTCGGTTCGTCACTGAGTTTGTGTTCGATTCGTTCGATAAGTAAATGAGACGAACGTGAACAAACTCTTTTCGTTCAGTTAGTTAAACGAACCAAACAGGAACAGTGATGCGTTCGTTCGTGTTCGAATCGTTATTGTTCGAAATATAAAATAATTTAAANTCATAATGCTCTAATCAATATTCAAATTGGGATGGAACCCTTTTGAATCAAATTCTAACAAGATATTTGAAATTCTTAGATTTTGTAGAGTTTAGTTTAAGCAATATATCATCACAATCAAAAGCACAATAAATTACTATCTTAGTTGTCTTAAATTACACTACTCATTAAAATAAACTACAAAAGTATTTTCTTTTCTTACTAGTCATCAAAATGTGAGGAGAAACCTCTAATAACAAATATAATTATAAAGATTGGAATAATAGAAAAACAAAAAAAAAAGTATCAAGTACCCTCGTGTCGAGCCAACAGTGCCCTCGTGTCGAGCCAACAGAGCTCCAGTGCCCTGAAGACGGTGCTACAATACCCAATCCAGGTTTCAGGACTCGAGAACAAGACACGGTAGGACTCGAATGCAACATCGTAGGGCCAGTCGGAGGACCACATCACCACTAATGTGGTGCCTCAACTCCAAGAATCGAATTTGAGTTGTTCTCTGCTTAAAGTTTTGGTTTTTGTCGATTTGAGGGTATATGATTTCAATTTCTCTTGTGCAAACAAAGGGGAAGAATGCTCTGAAGTGTTTCAAATTTTGGAGAGGCTTGAGCGTAGTGTAATTCGTACAATTCTCGTTATTTTCTTCACAGTAGATTTCTTGACGTGATTTACGCTTTCTTAAAAGTTCACTTTCGGATCACTTGAATCATTTTACGTCCGATTGATCAACAAGGCTTGACAACATATCAAATGCATATATTTTACTTTTTATATTTATACGACATAAATCATATCGCATCAAAATACTAGTATTTCAATTTTTAAGAAATCAAATACACATTTTCATGCCTCTATACGTGGCATATATTTAGAAATTGAAGTTTAGGTGTTGGATATATAAATAATTAGAATTGGGCGGTATCTATGTAAATCTCTAATGTACAAATAATATCAAAATATATTTCAAATAAAGTTTACCGAATAAATCGAAATTTAAAAATAAAATGAGTGTGTCATTGACAACAAAATAAAACAACCCCTTCTCAAAGATATAATAGCTAACACATTGTGGGAGCTTTTATTTTTGTTTTAATTTATTTAAAAAGAATGGTCGGAGGCTATGATACGAGCCCCCAATCACTCTCATGTGTCAAACCACTCAATCTCACACTGCAATGCAGATGCACTCAGTTTTATTTTTGGATCAAACCCGTGACCCGAGGGGACACACACAAAGCTCCAATACCAAAGAGTTACGACGAGCGAAACACATTATGAGAGCTTAAATCATTTCAAATAGCTTCAATGGAATACCATATGAAGATAAAAAATATATTATTATATATTTCGTGTTAAAATCACTCGAATACAATCAAACAAATAATTATTTATCTTCGACTCGTTTCTAATTCGAACTTTAAAAGATTTGATCTTATTGAGTTCACTTACCCAACTACTCAATGGACACGTGGACTAGATCCGCTCACTTACTTGCAATGACTTGTAATAATAAGCTAAGTATATTTAATGCGATGCCTAATCCAACGGTCAATATTCTTTGGGCGTTGAATGTCTCTCTCCTTGGTGGCATCACACAAAGCTAAGGCAAACCATTTGGACGGCTGTGATTGAACCTTAAGCCTAAAGTGTCGCTTAGTTATTGCCCAATTGAATATGAAAGGTATATCGTCCCTCATCTCATGCCAATGCCATGCAACATTACTGCCATGCTTGACATTAATTTAATGGGATCATAATTAGAAGTTATATGATTGCTTATATATAGATTTGAAATTATTTTTTATAATATAATATAATACATAAGTCTTATAATACTTGCATTATTATAATAAATGGGTTAATGCATCAACTCTTACTATTATAGCCGATTTACAATGAATAAATTCCTAATATGTCGCTATAAGAGAGTGATAATTATAATGTAGATCCCGAAGTATGGATTCTAATCAATATTAGTAAGCATTGATAATAGAATACTTAGCAATGGGCATCATTGTGACAACTTGGCTGATGATGATGATAGGATGTTAGAGAGGACTACAGTCTTCTAATAAAATCATGTGCATTATCTTGTAGGAAATGACCATCATTTTGTTTTGGGATTTGGAGACATTGGCTTCCTAGAATGGCATTTATCTGGTTGATTATGGTACATTTTGAAGATATGATGACAATAAGGTTAAAAGCTAAGAAGATATTGTTGATGAATTCTATAAGACAAACTGATGATTTTTTATTGTTGACTTGTAGCAATTGATACAGGCTAAAAGAGATTTGATGGTGTGAAGAAGATTGAGTACTTACCAAATTGTTCCATTTTAACTTCCTAGGCTGGGTATGAAGAAACACCTCTAAAGTTATAGATGTTACCTACAAAAAATCTAAATGTTCACAAAGAGATTGCTTATAACCATTGCTTAGCCTACCTCAAGGATGGCAATTAAAGATAGCCATTGAATATGCAAGAGAAAAAGGAGTTGTTGTATGAAATATGCCTTATATTGAGCTATGACTACAAGGAAATGATACTTGCATTGTGTAAAGCATGATTATATATATCTATATATCTATATATATATATTGATATGGCCTTCCTAATTTAGACCACATGTTGCATTATCTTAATGTTTGAACATTATGTATATTTATATTATGTATTGTATTATTATTTTAGGTATGCTACTTGCCATAAGTTTCCTTTTGTCAAAAGTGACCAATCAAACATCCTTGAATCAAGGGCTAATTCAATACACTATGGCTCCTTAATTTGTTTGAAATTTGACCTTTAATTTCCCACATATTTGCCATAAAAATGAAAAATATGGGTTGAATGTGAAGAATAGATGAACGAGGCTGGATGTTTGATCTATAAATAGTAATGTTTCTGGTGTTTTATATGTGATTTAGAAGTGTGATTGCTCCTAAATTATGTTAATATTATTTTGATATTTCAACTTTATTATATTATTTTAAATGTTTTTGAGATTTGAAATTAAGTAAGGCTCTCACCAATCCACATCCTCACAGGGGTCGTTGGAACGCCAGCGTTGACAAAATACTTTCAAAGAACAATAATTACAATTGGCCATTTACATACATACCACTTAATTCTTATATATTTACATATCTAACATCTAAAATTTAATTTTTTTATATTTATACCATCGAATTCTCTTATATCACACCAAAAAGACCACTATTTTAACTTTAAAAAGTGGTGCATTTTTTTTAAAATAACATACATGTATATGTGTAAATACTAAAGTTTAATTGTTAGATATGTAAATAGATTGGAATTGAGTGGTATGTAAGTAAAAATTTGGATTAGCAATAATAAAACCACTTAAAAATTATTAATTCAGGCATGTGAAGAGCAGGCCTTTCCCTCGTGCATGCCTGGAAAAACAAAGCGTTAAATTCAATGCAAATTAGACCATAGAAAATATCTAATGATAAAAATAAAGGGATAATTACATGCATACCAACCAAAATATTAATATTTACAAATTCTTGATCAAGCTACTGAGAATTTGATAAAATTGAAATGTATGGGTTATAGTTTTACCAAGAATTTTGATATTTTGGTTAGAATTTGAAAAATGGAAGAAAGAGGGAAAATTTGTAATCACAGAAAAAAAAAATCGTTCCGGTAACATATGAGAATATTCATCATGTGTTATTATGTGTTATTCAAGTGTTATTGATGTGTTATTGTGTTATTATAATACCAGGAATATTCTCAGAACACAATAACACATGAATAACACCGGAGAAGGGGGGAATATTCCTCTGTGTCACCTGTGTTACCGGGAAAATTCTCTGTGGCGTGATTTCATTGGAATCTGCACATAACTCTACGTGAGGAGTCTTGATGTAATATTTTTTTCTGAAAGAGGAGGCTTGATTTGTAAATATGGAGTTTATGTAATTGCCCCCAAAAATAAAATACTAATCAGACAAATCTTAGGATTAGCCTGCGTGGAATTTAATAAGAAAATTTCAAATATTCAAGAAAATTTGAGCCTTGCAATTATTGCTTGATTGATACAGCTTTGATTGCGTTATACAGCTTCATTTTGTCTGTATTATTAGATCATAAAAATGGAACAGTTTAAGGAAAACCATGCTTGCCATACAACTTACCAGTTTATATTGTCAACACGCAGCTTAGAGCCACATATATTTTCTATTCAGCTACCATCAATCACATTTACATAAATACCACTCATTTCCTCTGTATTTGCATATCTAACACCTAAACTTTAATTTTTTTATATACATACCATACCACCCTACCTATGCATGAAAGGTGCATTTAGCTTTTTAGAAGTTTAAATGGTGGTAATCTCTTTGGGGGGTATAAATCTAAAAAAACAATTTTAGGTATTACATACGTAAAATATATAGGGATTGGATGGTATTTATGTAAAATCATTTCATAGCTCAAAAAATATTTATAAACAAATTTTTTTTATTTACAAGAAATAAAAAAACAGACTTTTTTGCAAAATATCAAGAAAGACTCCTAAGATAGAGCTATGTTCGTAGTCCAATGAAATGACGCCACGTGGAGGTAACAAAAAAATAAAATAAAATAATCGTTTTAGAGCAGGGGATTATTTCATCTGTGTTAATCCACATTATTCAGTGTTATTGTGGTGGTATTTGTGTGTTATTGTGTTCTGGAAATATTTTCGGTGTTATAATTACACAATAACATATCAATATCACCACAATAATACCTGAATAACGCAAAATAAAACAGGAGGAATATTCATCTATGTTACCGGGTTGGATTACAGGAAAGCGCGTGTGTTTCTTTATGTAGATCTACGTTAGGAGTCCTGATGCAATATTGTTCCTCAAATTCTCAGCTATCCACATCCTAAAGGAGAGGTAGAACGTCAGTGTTAAATAATAATTAGGTTAAGTGTATAATTGCAAAAACAATAATTACATTTACAACAAAGTAGTCATAAAGCTGCAAAGATTTAGATTAGTGACAATAAATTAATAAGAGAATTATTAGTTCCAGATGTGAAGAACAAGCTTTTGTCTCATGCTTATCTGCAAATAGAAAAAAGTTAATTTGCAACTTAGATTCTAGAAAATGACTGGAGATAATCACAAAACACAAAAAGAAATGATTAAGAAATTAATTATAGCTTAATGAACAAATAATCTAGGATTAAAATGTTTTTAATTAAGTATAAAAGTCGCAAATATTCAAGAATAATTGAGAATTGCAATTATTGCATGATTGATACAGCTTCCATTGTTCTGCACAGCTTCACTTTGATTGTATAAATGGAACAACTTAAACAATATCATGCTTTCCATATAACTTACCAGCTTGTATTACAAACTCAAAGCATAGCCATCCCTCTCCCTCCCTCTCTCTCCCTCTTACTCCCTCTCTCCCTCTCTTTAGTAAGGAATTGGAGATGGGATTACTAGACCATTTGTCAGAAGTGTGTAGCATCACAGACACCAGGAGAGCTCTGGAAAGGAAGAAGAGAAAGAGGCCACTCCAAGTAAGCTTTGGATACTTAAGGGTGTTTGTTCCGGCTGCTGCAACAGTTTATAGAAGCTGTTGTTCAAAAAACTGTCATGAGTATTACAAATATTTATTCTTTCAAAAAGTTAGACTGAAGTTTTCCAGCAATTATTGCATTTAGTCAGGTCAAGTTGGAAAACGCAGTTTTTCACGTAGCTTTGTGAAAAAATAGAAAAAAACAGTTTTGTCAAACACAAAAAAAATACAGTGTGGAATTGCACCGCGACTACACAGTGTCCCCAACACCCAACCTTATAAACACCTTTACAAATAGCTCCAATCACCACTCTAAGTTCTATCATTTGCCGCAATTCAATTTATAAAAATATTTCATTGTCTGTATAATTTTCTTATGTACATATTCTAACTCAGTAGTTTTATATCATCTTTTTGGGAACAAAATAGACTGTGCAGATAAAGGTTAAAATGGACTGCGATGGCTGTGAAAGAAGGGTGAAGCATGCTGTCCGCTCAATGAAAAGTGAAGATCTTTCGCTCCCTAAAAATTGCTCTTTTCAAATTTTACATAATTACTCAGCTTTTTATTTTTAAAAAAATTCATTTTGCAGATGTAATATCAGTGGATGTGAACAGAAATCAAGGCCGAGTATCTGTAACAGGACATGTAGANTGTTCGTGAACAGCTCGTGTTCGACTCGTTCGTTAAGAAACAAGCACGAACAGTGACTTCACGAACAAATTCAAACACGAGCTTATTTCAAACAAACTAAATTTTAAACGAACCAAACACGAACACAAGCTCTATTCGTTCGTGTTCGGTTCTTTTACACCCCTACATGTGTCAAACCACTCAATCTCACACTGCAATGCAGATGCACTCAGGCGGGATCAAACTCGTGACCCGATGGGACACACACAAAGCTCCAATACCAAAGAGTTACGGCGAACGAAACACAGTATGAGAGCTTAAATCATTTCAAATAGCTTCAATGGAATACCATATGAAGATACAAAATATATTATTATATATTTCGTGTTAAAATCACTTGAATACAATTAAACAAATAATTATTCATGTTCGACCCGTTTCTAATTCGAACTTTAAAAGGTTTGATCTTATTGAGTTCACTTACCCAACTACTCAATGGACACGTGGACTAGATCCGCTCACTTACTTGCAATCACTTGTAATAATAGGGTAAGTATATTTAATGCGATGCCTAATCCAACGGTTAATATTCTTTGGGCGTTGAATGTCTCTCTCCTTAGTGGCATCACACGAAGCTAAGGCAAACCATATGGACGGCTGTGATTGAACCTTAAGCCTTAAGTGTCGCTTAGTTAGCCATGCAACGTTACTGCCATGCTTGACATTAATTTAATGGGATCATAATTAGAAGTTAAATGATTGCTTATATATAGATAAGATATTAATTTTTATAATATAATATAATACATAAGTCTTATAATACTTGCATTATTATAATAAATGGGTTAATGCATCAACTCTTACTATTATAGCCGATTTACAATGAATAAATTCCTAATATGTCGCTATAAGAGAGTGATAATTATAATGTAGATCCCGAAGTATGGATTCTACTCAATATTAGTAAGCAATGATAATAGAATACTTAGCAATGGGCATCATTGTGACGACTTGGTTGATGAAGATGATAAGATGATAGGGAGGACTGCAGTCTTATAATAAAATCATGTGCATTATCTTGTAGGAAATGACCATCATTTTGGTTTGGGATTTGGAGACATTGGCTTCCTAGAATGGCATTTTTCTGGTTGATTGTAGTACATTTTGAAGATATATGACAATAAAGTTAAAAGCTAAGAAGATATTGTTGATGAATTCTATAAGATAAACTGATGATTTCTTATTGTTGACTTGTAGCAATTGATCCAGGCTAAATGAGATTTGATGGTGCCAAATTGTTCCATTTTAACTTCCTAGGCTGGGTATGAAGAAACGCCTCTAAAGTTATAGATGTTACCTACAAAAAATCTAAATGTTCACAAAGAGATTGCTTATAACCATTGCTTAGCCTACCTCAAGTATGACAATTAAAGATAGCCATTGAATATGCAAGAGAAAAAGGAGTTGTTGTAAGAAATATGCCTTATATTGAGCTATGACTACAAGGAAATGATACTTGCATTGTTTAAAGCATGATTATATATATATATATATTGGTATGGGCTTCCTAATTTAGGTCACATGTTGCATTATTTTAATGTTTGAAAATTATGTATATTTATATTATGTATTGTATTATTATTTTAGGTATGCTACTTGCCATATGTTTCCTTTTGTGAATCAAGGGCTAATTCAATACAATATGGCTCCTTGATTTGCTTGAAATTTGACCTTTAATTTCCCACATATTTGCCAAAAAAATGAAAAATATGGGTTGAACGTGAAAAATAGATGAAAGAGGGTGGATGTTTGATCTATAAATAGTAATGTTTCGAGTGTTTTATATGTAGTTTAGAAGTGTGATTGCTCCTAAATTATTTTTATGTATAATATTTTTTTTTAATATTTCAATTTTATTATATTATTTTTAAATGTTATTGAGATTTGAAATTAAGTAAGGCTCTCACCAATCCACATCCTCACAAGGGGTCGTTGGAACGCCAGCGTTGACAAAATACTTTCAAAGAACAATAATTACAATTGGCCATTTACATGCATACCACTTAATTCTTATAAATTTACATATCTAACACCTAAAATTTAATTTTTATATTTATACCATCGAAATCTCTTATATCATATCAAAAATACCACTATTTTAACTTTAAGAAGTGGTGCATTTTTGTAAAATAACATACATGTATAAATGTAAATACTAAAGTTTAATTGTTAGATATGTAAATACAATGGAATTGAGTGGTATGTAAGTAAAAATTTGGATGAGCAATAATAAAATCATTTAAAAATTATTAATTCAGGCATGTGAAGAGCAGGCCTTTCCCTCGTGCATGCCCTGGAAAAACAAAGCGTTAAATTCAATGCAAATTAGACCCTAGAAAATATCTAATGATAAAAACAAAGGGATAATTACGTACATACCACCCAAAATATTAATATTTACATACTCTTGAGAATTTGATAAAAATGAAATGTATGGGTTATAGTTTTACCAAGAATTTTGATATTTTGGTTAGAATTTGAAAAATGGAAGAAAGAGGGAAAATTTGAAATCACGTCACACACGTGAAGGTGAGAAAAAAAATCGGTCCGGTAACACATGAGAATATTCCTCCCGTGTTATTCAGGTGTTATTATGTGTTATTCAAGTGTTATTGATGTGTTATTGTGTTATTATAATACCACGAATATTCTCAGAACACAATAACACATGAATAACATACAATAACACCGGAAGAGGGGGTTACAGGTAAAATTCTCGGTGGTGTGATTTCATTGGACTCCGCACGTAACTCTACGTGAGGAGTCCTGATGTAATATTTTTTTCTGAAAGAGGAGGCTTGATTTGTAAATATGAAGTTTATGTAATGGCCCCAAAAATAAAATACTAATCAGACAAATCTTGAGATTAGTCTGCGTGGAATTTAATAAGAAAATTGCAAATATTCAAGAAAAATTGAGCCTTGCAATTATTGCTTGATTGATACAGCTTTGATTGTGTCATACAGCTTCATTTTGTCTGTATTATTAGAGCATAAAAATGGAACAGTTTAAGGAAAATCATGCTTGCCATACAACTTACCAGTTTATATTGTCAACACGCAGCTTAGAGCCACATATATTTTCTATTTAGCTACCATCAATCACATTTACATAAATACCACTCATTTCTTATATATTTGCATATCTAACACCTAAACTTTAATTTTCTTATATACATACCATACCACTCTACCTATGCATGAAAGGTGCATTTCGCTTTGTAGAAGTTTAAATGGTGGTAATTTCTTTGGGGGGTATAAATCTAAAAAAACAATTTTAGGTGTTACATTCGTAAAATATATAGGAATTGGATGGTATTTATGTAAAATCATTTCATAGTTCAAAATAAATTATTTATAAACATTTTTTTTATTTACAAGAAATTAAAAAACAGCCTTTTCTGCAAAATATCAAGAAAGGTTTTCCTATTACATCAGGACTCCTAAGATAGAGCTATGTTCGTAGTCCAATGAAATGACATCACGTAGAGTTGACAATAAAATAAAATAAAATAATTGTTTTAGAGCAAGGGAATATTCTCTCTGTGTTAATCCGCATTATTCAGTGTTATTGTGGTGGTATTTGTGTGTTATTGTGTTTTGTGAATATTCTCGGTGTTATAACTACACAATAACATATCAATATCACCACAATAACACCTAAATAACGCGAAATAAAACAGGAGGAATATTTCCCCATGTTATCGGGCTGGATTACATGAAAGCGCGCGCGTTTCTTTACGTAGCTCTACGTTAGGAGTCCTGTTGCAATATCGTTCCTCAAATTCTCACCAATCCACATCCTAAAGGAGAGGTAGAACGTCAGTGTTAAATAATAATTAGGCTAAGTGTATTATTGCAAAAACAATAATTACATTTGAAATTTATTTACAACAAAGTAGTGATAAAGCTGCAAAGATTTAGATTAGTGATAATAAATTAATTAGTGAATTATTAGTTCCAGATGTGAAGAACAAGCTTTTGTCTCATGCTTATCTGCAAATAGAAAAAAGTTAATTTGCAACTTAGATTCTAGAAAATGACTGGAGATAATCACAAAACACAAAAAGAAATGATTAAGAAATTAATTATAGCTTAATGAACAAATAATCTAGGATTAAAATGTTTTTAATTAAGTATAAAAGTCGCAAATATTCAAGAATAATTGAGAATTGCAATTATTGCATGATTGATACAGCTTCCATTGTTCTGCACAGCTTCACTTTGATTGTATAAATGGAACATTTTAAACAATATCATGCTTTCCTTATAACTTACCAGCTTGTAGTACAAACTCAAAGCATAGCCATCCCTCTCCCTCCCCTCTCTCTCCCTCTCTCTCCCTCTCTCCCTCTCTTTAGTAAGGAATTGGAGATGGGATTACTAGACCATTTGTCAGAAGTGTGTAGCATCACAGACACCAGGAGAGCTCTGGAAAGGAAGAAGAGAAAGAGGCCACTCCAAGTAAGCTTTGTGATACTTAGGTGTGTTTGTTCCGAGCAGTTGCAACTGTTTATAGAAGCTGTTGTTCAAAAAACTGTTATGAGTATTACAAAATTTATTCTTCCAAAAAGTTGCACTTAGTCAGGTCAAGTTGGAAAACGCAGTTTTTCACCATAGCTTCGTGAAAAAATAGAAAAAAAATGTTGTGCGGCATCGCACGACGACCGCACTGTGTCCCCAACACACACCCTAAGTTTCCTCTAAGAAAATAAGAGTATGCTTGTGAGAGTTGTCTGCCTATGTTGTGTTTCAAACCATCATCACGATTCTTTTTGGGAAACTACTTCGTAGGTGTTTCATAAAAATATCTATGGTAAAAAGTTATTTTTTATAACGATATTTATTAAAATGTGACGGCTATATTTCAAATTGTCACTATTTTTTTTCTATAATAAACACAATTACAAATAGCTACAATCACCCACTCTAAGCTCTATTAATTGCCGCAATTCAATGTATAAAAATATTTCATTGTCTGCATAGTTTTCTTATGCACATATTCTAACTCAGTAGTTTTATATCTTCCTTTCTGGGAACCAAATAGACGGTGCAGATAAAGGTTAAAATGGACTGCGATGGCTGTGAAAGAAGAGTGAAGCATGCTGTCCGCTCAATGAAAAGTGAAGATCTTTCACTCCCTAAAAATTGCTCTTTTCAAATTTTACATAATTACCCAGCTTTTAATTTAAAAAAAAAAATCATTTTGCAGATGTAATATCAGTGGATGTGAACAGAAATCAAGGCCGAGTATCTGTAACAGGACATGTAGAGCCTGCAAAGGTTTTGCAGAGGGTGAGGAGCACAGGAAAAGTAGCTGAGTTCTGGCCTTATGCTCCTCATAATCTGGTTTTCTACCCTTATGTTGCTGGGGCTTATGATAAGAAGGCCCCATCAGGGTTTGTTCGGAAAGTTCCTCAAGCCATGTTGAGCCCGGGGAGCTCTGTGGAGAGGTATATTTCTATCTTTAGTGATGACAATCCCAATGCCTGTTCTATGATGTGAGGGGAGATAGACATGCTAGGTTGCTTTTTAGCATAGTTTTGTGGTAATAGTTGGTGATGTTTTGTGTGTGACTGGCGAAATATTACGTGCGGCTGACTGCACGTCCACGTCCGGATGACTGTCCAGGTGAGGCGCATGAAGGCTTATTCGGACCATCGTCTCTACGTGTGGTTGTTGCATGTAATATTTGCTCGTGTGACTGATTGGAGAGAATACGAATAGAAATGAGTTGTTCATGTAATAATTTGTGCTTAGTGACCTCCTGAAAATTTTACATTTTGTTTTTTTTTTTTTTGACNTTATTACGTGTGGCTGACTGCACGTTCACGTCCGGATGACTGTCCAGATGAGGCACATGAAGGCTTATTCGGACCATCGTCTCTACGTGTGGTTGCTGCATGTAATATTTGCTCGAGTGACTGATTGGAGAGAATACGAATAGAAACGAGTTGTTCATGTAATAATTTGTGCTTAGTGACCTCCTGAAAATTTTACATTTTGTTTTTTTTTTTTTTGACTTTATTAACAAATTATTGGATATATGTTTAATTTATAGCTAGTGATTCTAGTTTCCACTCAAGGCATATTATGTGGTTTCCAAGCAAAAATAAATAATTTATTATGCCATAAAGTTATAAGAATGTTGGATCGATGTAACTGCCTTAAAACTCAACCAAAGGCCTCTCGAAAGTACAATTACAAGTTAATGACATTCAAAACATGATAAAAGTCAACATATCCAACCTCATGAGTTTTACAACTTCCTAGAAGTTCTTTATGGTATCAATTCCTGTAAGGAGAGTCCTATGTTTAGATAACTTAAGACCTATGAGCCATTAGATGGAATGAAGTTGTCTCTAATAAGCATCATAATCTCAATAAGATCAAACTGTTGAAATTTAAACTTGGTTTTAATTGTTTAAATAAAGCTTAATTTCTAGAAGCTTATTCTTGTTGAAGTATAAACTTGTTTTTAGTTGTTTAAATAAAGCTTAATTTCTAGAAGCTTATTCTAGAATATGTGGTAGGTATGAAATAATTGTGTAGTAGGTGTGGTAGGTGTTGAATTATTGTGTGGTAGGTGTGGAATTGTTTGTAACCATTGGATTGTAATTGTGGTGGCACAATCCTAGCCATTAATTTAGGAGGTGCCACTAGTATAAATAGGGGTGGAGTCTTTGAGTTTGTATCAAGCCAAGTAAAGGTGTTAAATAAGAGTGAAACTTCTTTCATAAGTTGTTATTTTTTAGCCTTTGTCATTTCCTAAAAGCTTTTCCATTCCAACAAAGTGGTATCAGAGCGAGGTTCCATTAGACGGAGAAATGGCAAACGGTGGCATGGTTTCGTTCCAAGTCCCGATGCTTAAGGAAAGCATCTACGACAATTGGANATTTTTGTCTTTATTAACAAATTATTGGATTTATGTTTAATTATAGCTAGTGATTCTAGTTTCCACTCAAGGCATATTATGTGGTTTCCAAGCAAAAATAAATAATTTATTATGCCATAAAGTTATAAGAATGTTGGATCGATGTAACTGCCTTAAAAATCAACCAAAGGCCTCTCAAAAGTACAATTACAAGTTAGTGACATTCAAAACATGATCAAAGTCAACATATCCAACCTCATGAGTTTTACAACTTCCTCCAAGTTCTTTATGGTATCAATTCCTTTAAGGAGAATCCTATGTTTAGATAACTTAAGACCTATGAGCCATTAGATGGAATGAAGTTGTCTGTAATAAGCATCATAATCTCAATAAGATTAAACAAAAGGACATGTTTAGACTAATGATTTTAATGTGGATTTAGAGATGCTCAAAATTGATTGTTAAACCACCACTTTGCTAAGTCTTTGAAGGCAATGAACTTTCAAGAAGAAGCTTATTGTTGAATTCTTGAGAGTATTCTTAATGACATCAATAAATGTATTTTTTTTTATTTCTATTATAAAAATCAAATTTTTTAGGCTGAATATTCATCGGATCATCTTTACTGACAAAAATATTCATCCAAGAGTGAGTCTTCCAGAAACCTATAATATATATATATATATATAGAGAGAGAGAGAGAGAGAGAGAGAGAGAGAGAGAGAGAGAGAGAGATATATGCCAAGTAGGTGGGACTTCGGATCTCAAAGTTGCACTGGATATTTTGATTATGCTCACTTAGCCATTAAAAGTTGTTTTGCACCATAAACATCAAATAATAATTATAATAATAATAATATAACTTCATTGAATTTTGTTTAGGGTTTACCTCAAACTCTCTTAAACATCTTGAACCTCAATCAAAATCTTTTTTCCATGACAATTATGAAACAACATATTTACTCTTGATGATTTTTTTGATCATGTGGATGTCCTATTTGGAAGGACAAAACCTACAAAAAAAAAATACTTATTTACAACTATACAATGAAATAGAGTAGTAATTATACTTAATATATTTTAAATGGCTTACATGCCTCCACCAATCTTGATGTATGTGTGTAAAGAGGTGCTTGATATGCCAGGATCAATAGAAGTGGAGAGTCTTGCTTGGAAGGAAGACGGGTGTGGTACTAGAATGACAGTGGCGCTGGCATTGAAGGCTTATGACACGATAGGTGGAGCAATAGGCTAGATGAGTACGAGTATGGAGGTCATGGTGGTGACCATCATAATCGTGCTTTTTGTGCAATGGGCTCGAGACAACCTGCTTCTTCCTCTAAAAGATGTAGCAGATAGCTCTATGAAGAGCAGGATCATCGTCACCACCTGAAGTTATCTGTAATGAGAAAAAATAAATTTACCATACTAAATAAAAATATAAGTACAAGAATTAAAAATATATATATATTAGAAGTAAAAACACAATGCAAGAAGTAAAAATAGAAAGCAAGTGAAAACTACATATACATCTTATTCTAGTTCATCACATATGGGACTAGAGATTAAACTTAAAATTTGTTCATTTATATCATTATCAGACTCATTCTTAATATGGCAAACCTCTTCATAGCACCACTAACAATCTCTAAAGTTACCACTTGCTTAACAAAATCATTTGAAATGAAAAAATTGACATATTTTAATCTTGATGAGTGAGTACAACAATACTCTTAATCTCAATAGCTGCTCTAGATTCAGTCTTGATGACTACTGCCAAATCTACTTTCACTTTTGCTCTATCTGGATATATAAGATAATATCTTTGACTCATTTGATGTGCTAGATAGAATGGTTGAAATTTGATATATCTTCTATTTACTTTAACTTCAATGACATCATATGACATGTATAAATGACTAAGAAAATCACTAATTATCTATATCAATGCAACATTTATTTAAAAGCCCCATCTTATAGAAATATCATAAATGATCACACCCATTTCTCATGCTATAAATATACATCAATTTTTCTCATTAAGCTTTGTAGACCTAATGAAATCAGTGTGGGAAATAAGAAGGGCGTAGTGACACATCTCAGGAAGTAAGGGATCCTAATTGAACATAGAAACACATCTAGGAATACTTTGGCATAACATAGAACTCTGATATAAATGTGCACAATATAACTTTATAAGCAATTTATAAATATTTTAGCCAAAATTTGTCTTTAATACAGAAGTAATGTAAATGGTTTTGCATAAACATTCTTCTAAATATCGAAACAGATTAATAATGCTACTGTTTGTTCGACAAGTTCTGCGCTGGCTGTCGACTTTCTAACGTAACTCTCCACTTTTTACATTCGGGCTTGGGACTGACAATAACAATGTTAGACTAATAATGTTATTAAATTTAAAAAAAATCAAATATATTTTTAAATAGTCAAATTGGATAGGCTTTTCATCCCAACTAACCCTGTAGGTCTGCGCTTGACCTTAAGCGATTAAGTTCTAAGGCACTAACTTTTTTTTAACTGAGGACTCAGCATATACGCACAGAAGTTGTTTGTTGTTTTGCCGCATTAGAATTCATTTGGTGCATATCAGGTATTTGATGAAATGCCTGTGCCAAATCCTATTTCTCAAAACCTTAACTTGTATGAAGAATAGTGAATATTTTAGACTTCAGATCGCGGACATATTACAGTTTACACTGTATTTATGGGGCATTTACATATATACCATGCTATTCTTATGTATTTACATATTCAGCACCTAAAAACTCTAATATTTACATGCCTTACACACATTGATTTATGACAGTAAAGTGTTGAAAGTGTAAATATGAAATTTCGGGTATTGGATATGTAAATACATAAAAATTTTATACTGTGTATATTATTTTCCCTTTATTTATTTATTTTCAAAGCGAGGATTAATGTAATAGTAGAGTTAAGTTTTAACACTAAACTACGATACGGCATCACATCGTAGTTTTGTCTGTATGGGTAAATTATTTTTTTTTTCAAAAAACTGTCTCAGAAGTCTGCATTTTCCCACAACTTCTAACTAGATGCGATGACAACTTTCTAATTGCAGTTTGACTTTAAAAAAAAAATTGTAATAGTCACCACAAATTTTTTAGTATCAAATTATTATTCAGCGGCTTCACAATAATTTTTTAACAAGCTACCGCTGTCTCAAACAGACCCTAAGTCTCAAGCTGTAACATTTAAGAAAATTTTAGAACAAAGCATTTCATCTTAAATTTTTTTATGAGGCAATTACATACACCCTCGCATAATTCTCATGTATTGATATACTTGATGCCCAAATCTTTAATGTCTTATCAAAACAAACATCATTACTAATCTTTAAATAATAAAATAAGTATTGTTTATGCATAAATTTATGACACCCAAGTGTTAAAAATACAAATATGGAAGTTTAGGTGTTAGACGCAATAAGATTCTATAAGAATTGTTTGATATGTATGCATGTAAATTCATAAAGCTAAATGTTACAGAAATAAATAGTTGCTAAAAAATGACTAGCATTGAGGCTCAACATATTGAGGATTGAGGCATTATCATCCTAACGAAAAATTATTGCATACGGATGCAGTGTTGATAATATATTTCGGTGGGTCCTGCTTTAAATTTTTTTATTTTTATTTAAAAAAAATTGATTGCATCCTCACCGTAGATCACTGTGATCTACGATGTAGATCGGACACTCTGTATGCAATAATTTTTCTATCCTAATGCATTTGGAAGTACAACTTCATCTTCCCCCGTTCCTCCCCGTTTGTCTGCTTGGTCGTTCCATTCATTCCTCCTTTGGCCTTCTCATCTTCAAACAAAGAGATAATACAGATAGAATTAAATTAGATCTCCAAGCTTCTCTTCCGCTTATGGCCTTCCCTCTCTTGTCAAGATTGCGGCATATAAAAACCTATCACTCTCATCTTTCTCCTCCTTCCTCCCTCCTTTAAGAGAGATTATTATGTCCGTCGTCCGGACGTCGAGTTTTGTTCAGGCAACGACCGTGATATAGGTCGCCCGGATGCAGCTCGGTCCTCCTTTAAACTTTCGACTAACATTCCACACCAAATCCAACAAAATTGTTATAGGCCATCCACTCAAGCTTCCCCCGTTGTTGGAGTTTACAGGTGAACAGTTCATGAGTCTAGCTCATTTGAATAAATCAAATCAAGATGTTTAAATTAGTCTAGTTGTTATTGTTAGGGTGACAACTTTTGCTTTTATTGGTGGAGTGTTCATCCTACTAGGCTTATGGGGCTAACTAGGGCTGTCAAAAAAGCTCACTATTCGCAAACAGTTCGTGTTTGATTCGTCAATGAGTTCGTGTTCGATTTGTTCGATAAGCAAACAAGACGAAGATGAACAATTTTTTTTTTGTTCGGTTAGTAAAATGAATCAAACACGAACAGTAATGCGTTCGTTCGTGTTCAAATCGTTATTGTTCAAAATATAAAATAATTTAAAATATATATATATATATATATATATATATATATATATATAT